>JAKTYQ010000026.1:0-22612 GCA_030674525.1 Metschnikowia chrysoperlae
CTCAAGGCCTCTGACTTGTTGCTGGTACCAGTCATAGTTATTCTAGTTGCGGAATGGATATCAGATCACACAATAGAGAAATTGGCGTGGGCAAAGGTTTCAATTTGCAAGCCTACTTTCTTCCACGAGCCAGTGAACCTGTTCGCAAATATGAGAAGTTTGATTGTAGAAAAGGCGGATCGCGCGTTCAGGGCTGGAAAGTCAAATTTGCGGAAATCTTCACTCACGCTGCAGCATTTATTCACTGTCAACTTACGAGGAAGAATAACCGCGCAAGGTAGGAAGTCAACCATGTGTAGTCCCGCCGCACGGGCTGATGCTTTTACGAGGCAATACATCTTTGCGTACTCTCTTGCCGACTTTTTGAATTTTTCGTTTGTTAAGCACCAAAGTAAATACTGAGAATGAAACAATTCGAAATAATCAATGCTTGCTGTTCAATATTCGATTTTTGAAGAGCAAATTTGCTCTATGTCAAAAAGCGCGTCGAAGAATGTCTCACTTTATATCTCCTGTCTCCGACCTCGGAGCCGAAAAAAGTGCTAACTATCAACATTGTCACACCTCAGACGGCTAAAGAGAAGCATAATGCTATTAGAACTGGGCTGCTCTCATCATTTAGAATTTCATGATGCCGAATACTTTGCTGGAGAAACAAAAAAAAAAAAAATGTAACAGCTGGTCAATAAAACTATACGAGAAAGTTGATCTAGTTTTGTGCGAGAGGAACTAGCCGCGCGGCGAATCAAACTTGTAAGACATGACCATGGCCGTCCACCACATGAGATCCAAGATTGGATAACAAACATTTCCTTAACATTTGCGAATTTGTTGAAAAGGGCTATCTGCTGATTAATTTTTGTTTGAATTCGGCGATTCTCGTTTTATCAGCACCTCACCGGCCATGTAAGCGCATGCACAGGGTCTACTTTGCACCGTTGAAGACTTTGGAGCAGCCGCCGCCAATCCACACCGCGATAAGTAAGCAAGTGCGCGATCGTGGGGCTGAGGTGACTACACCTTTACACCATGCGATCCGTATCGATGAAGCCGTATTTTTAGTCATCCAAGTATAGCCGCCACTTCATTACCATTTATGAGTGCAATTATCTCTGCGGACGACTTAAATGATTTTATTTCTCCTGGAGTGGCATGTATAAAGCCAGTGGAGACCCCCGATGCAGACGCAGATATCGCCGGTGAAGTGGAGATTCAAATAGATGAGAACGGTGATCCACTTGAGATATCTAGGATTGATGGCAAGGTGTCCAAACTTTCACCTGCGCAGATTCTGTTGGCGGACTGTCTTGCTTGTTCTGGGTGTATTACATCGGCGGAAGAGGTACTTGTCGCTCAGCACAGCCACGATCAGCTTCTCAAGGCCCTTCGAGATGGCTCGAAGTCTTTCGTTGTGAGCATATCGCATCAGTCAAGATCATCGCTAGCGCACGCTTATGGATACACAGTTGAGCAGATGGACAGACTCTTGGTATCATTTTTTCAGAATCAGCTCGGATTCAAGTTTGTTGTGGGCACTGCGCTTGGGCGCAAACTATCATTATTGCAGGAATCACACCAATTAATGCAGAGAAAATCAGGCGTCGAGAAATCGCCTGTGCTCTCATCTATCTGCCCAGGATGGGTTTTGTATGCGGAGAAAACGCACCCATATGTTTTGCCGTACATGTCGACTGTCAAGTCCGCACAGCAGATCACCGGCTGCATTCTCAAGTCATTGGCTGCACAGGAGCTAAATGTCTCCCGTGAGGATATATATCACTTGTCCATCATGCCATGCTTTGACAAAAAGCTTGAGAGTGCGCGCCCAGAAACAAATGAAGGTTTGGCTTCACCCGACGTTGACTGTGTTTTGACTGCAAAAGAGCTTGTCAACTTGATAGAGACCTCAGAGTACAGTTTGATACCCGAAAAGGGGCTCGACGCCCTCCCGAATGCACCAATCATGGACCTTTATAAAGTATGTGCCCCTACATCGTGGCCCTTCAAGGAGTTGTCATGGTCGAATGACTCAGGCTCGCAATCAGGCGGTTACGCTCACAGTTATCTAAGCATCTACAAGAACCATCTCCTACATAAGGACCCAAATTTGTACAAAGAGGATAACTTCAGTTTTTTCACGCTAGAAGGAAAAAACGCGGATATTTATGAGATGCGATTGATGCACAATGACGAGAAAATGGCATCTGCCGCGGTTGTTAATGGCTTTAGAAACATTCAAAATTTGGTAAGACGCCTCAAACCCGTGCCTAGTGGCACGAAAACAACAAAAACAAATCCGCTCGCTGCGAGACGCCGTGCACGTCTTGGCGGAAAGCTGAGCGCCCCCGCATCTGCTCCCGAGGAGACTGCGGACGCGTCAAAATGCGACTACGTAGAAATCATGGCATGTCCCAACGGCTGTATCAATGGCGGAGGTCAGATTTCAAGTCCGGAGCCGAGCCTTGAAAAAGAATGGCTCACGCAAGTTAAAGATGTGTACGAAAAGATTGAGATTGTGGACTTGGCGTCTCATGGCAATGCTGACTTGGTCGATCTGGTTTTGTCGTGGAGTGTACAGTTCAGCGACGAGGCCGGAATCTCGCAGTCGCGGCTCTACCACACTAGCTTCACTCAAGTCGAAAAGCCAACTGATCCTAATTCCATCTTATTAGGAGCAAAATGGTAGACTTGCGGGCGCTATCAATTCATGAACACAGAGTTTCAGTGCGTATCAATCATATATTTGTATTTAGTTTTTTTTTTGGTTTTGCAGAATCCTGATCATTTGCCATCTTCTGACATGTGACCTAACGATCGCACTAAGAGTCCTTCCCACATCACATACGCAGTCTCTTTGAAAAAGTCTGATATCTTTATCAAATATACTTGAGACATGTTGAAGAGATATTTCAGCACCTCAGTATCCGGGCTCAGAATACAACTTTCTCAAAAGAGTCCCGGGGATCTAAATAGATTTCGGGCCGCCTTCGCTAAGAATGAAAAGCCAAGTGAGCCCCGAAAAGAGAGAGCTTCTGCATCTTCGAACAGATTCAGATCTTTGCATGAACGAAACAGACAACAAAGTAACGTGAAATGGGGAAACAACCTGAACGGACGTGATACTAAACCGGGACCGGCATTCAGAGGCGGGAACAAGTTTCCAAACAGAAGATTCGAAACGCACAGGCCCATGTTCGAGATAAATACCGGGTCGGAGAGAGCGCAGGCTGCCCTCAAGAGCCTTATCATGAAGGTCAAAGATAAGAGTAGTAACTATGAAGTGCACTACGTCGACCCTCATTCGAGGGAGTTTCTCACTGTGAGCTTAGAAAGTTTGGTAAACAAACTCGACTTGCGGAAAGAGGGTATCAGGGTGCTACCTCCTCAAGCTGATGGGCTTCCCATCATTCGCATCATCCCCGTGAGTGAAATGTTAGAATCTTATGTTGACGAGCTAGCGGCGATAAAGCAACAAGAGTTGCTCGATATGGGGAATGCACGTGCTCTCAAAGCGGCTAGCATGCGTGCTCAAGCCGAAAGAAAGAAGTCGGCAACAAAGATTTTGACTTTATCTTGGTCGATCAGCGTTAGTGATCTACAAAATCAGAAAAGAAATGAAATTGAGAAAAGACTCAACAAGGACGGCAAATTAGTAGTATTTATTGGAGAGAAAAGCTCTCTCTCGAGTGCCAGAAGTATCGCAGAGAAGGATAATGCGCTAGCGAAGCAACTTAAGATCTCCAACACAAACTGGGAGCGCATGGACGAGGACGAGCATGCGCTTGAGATGAAAAGAAGAGAAATGATTTTTGGAAAGCTCAATGAAGTTCTACAAGAACTAGACTGCAAATTGGAGATTTCGGGTAGCTTAGATGCCCGAATGATGATCAAGCTTTCATCGAATAACAAGACAAACACCAAAAATGAGAAAAAAGACGCAGAGTTGTCACCGAAAGAACTCAAAAGATTGAGGAAATTAGAAAAGGCGCGAGAGAAGTCACAAAAAAAGGCGAGCCAATTGGCAGAAGATGACATAGATTCGCTCTACCTGTTGAAGATCGAGGATTGATGCTGCTTGTATATAGTTTATAGGGTTCTTCGTTTAGTTATACCGACCTCTGCCACGGATGCCTGTTTAAACACTACCGTACTTCGTATGCGTCTTATCGGCTGATGAACCCTGATGAAGCCGCTCACGGTCAGCTCTCAACTTCTTTACCTTGTAGCCATACTCATGCCCCATGATCAACTCATCAACTATAGGATAATTTACCAATTTTTTGACTTCAATTTGATCCAAGTTGTAGTTATTAATAACAGAGCAAGCCATGCGATATACACGCTCATCATCATCAAACATCTCACTATCGTAATCGATATCAGGATTGATACTCCTGACTATTTCGTCGATTCGTTCATGATCGTCATCCTGAGGAAGACCCTTGATGTTGAGAGAAGCCATATCTTCGAAAGTTTTTATAGAACTCTCGGGAGAGGCTTTTAGCTTCGGAGAGCTGACGTAAACCCCACGTGTCGAGGTATTGTTCAGCCCAAGTGACGCGGCATACAGAGTCTGGGGCACGGCCTTCGACAGGCTGCCCTGGAAAGCATACTGTTCGGAAGTACTCTGTATGTTTGAGCGGTGCGCACTTCCCAGGTGACTAGGGGCTTGATGTTGAGATAAGCTGTGAGATTGCAGTAGCCAGTGCTTCTGTTTTCCATCTCCATGATATCTTAAGCCTTGACTGATCCTTCCCATTCGACCGTTCGAGGACGGATGCGCGATTGAAGCGTCAACAGAATTGAATTGTTTATAGTCTTTGTAGTAGTCGCCATAGAATGTCAAGCGAAAGTCTATCACAAGGTCTTTGATCCCGATCATGTCACGAAACGCGTAGTAAAATTCAAGCCTCCCGTTAGGTATCCTTGAAATAGTAAAGTGCTTGTAAGAAAAGGATAGCCAGTGGCCGATAGCAAACGCAACCAACTCGACACATAGCAACGCATTTTGAATCGAAACACCTATATTCGGAGCACCACTTTCGTCCGGCGAATTGTTGCCCGGTAAAATACCAGTGAAGTTGAGAATTGCCAAAATGACACCTTGCCAATACGACGCAAAAATTATGAGTTTCACACAGAGAAACTTTCCAACTGGGTTGAACGGTTTGAGATCATTCCACAAAATCTTCCAAAATATTGCAAGACAATAAAGTGAGAGTGACACACTTATGTTGTAGACAATTGTGAACCATAAATATAATGAGCGTATGCTCATATCATTCACATCGTACATTCCCAATAATTCCAAGAATAGTATACCGAAGCAAATTATTGGCTTCAACCAGACATACTGAAGTATGCCTCGTTTTATGTTCAAGAATGTTTTTGGGTCTGAGATGTCTAGGTCCGGCAACACATACAGAAATACACCGGGATGCGCCACGGGAGGACGTCCGCTTGTCATTATAATGATGCTTTTGGCGCCTCCGAGCATGTTAATCAATAGGGAGAAAAAAGTGTATATGACGAAGGCCTCGTAAATCTCTCGGGTCGGCTCAATGATGTACTTGTTAAGCATGCTTGTTGGATTCGTGAGCATAGAATAGCAGGATATTGCAAAAAGTGGAATAATCCATTGAATGCGAATCATCAATCTTTGTTGGAAGGGCTTTCTGTAGTTTCTGAGATGCATAAACACGGAGCACAATATGACCAAAGTGGCGAAAGCCGAGGACCAGCCCGACACGGTGACAATCCAATGCGGTAGAACAATTGGGTCAGGCACCATTGCGGTTCATGTGTAAAGCTATTGCCCTTGATTAAGGGTCGTGGAGCAAATTAGTGATGTGACATTGCTTAGACCGGTTTACAGACCATCTACTCTTCGCCTCGTGCCCCATGCACTCCTAGTGCGAAACCCTTATCCCTTAGCAGCTGCCAAAGTTGCCACGCGTGTACACAGAGCATTAGTGATAGACTGATGAACGCCTTTATTGAAATTTGTTCAGTTTACAATTTTTTTTTTTTTTTTTAGAAATCTGGTCCTCTAAATTAAACTTGAGTGCTTTCTATTCTTATGTCTCGATTTAACTCATGCTATTCCTGCCTCCTTCGCCCGCTTGAGACGATCTTTCTCTTCATTGATTTTCTGGAGATCCTTCTCTGTCACGAGATGATGCTTGTGATTCAGTGCCTTCACAAAACTAGTCAGGGGTACATTGCTTTCATTTGAGGTGGTCGCAACTAAAGTCTCTGCAGCATTAGAATCATTGCCCGACGAATTTGCAGGGTGCAAAGAGGCGTCAGCGTCATGAAGTGACTCCTTCGATCCGTCACCCCCGATTACAAAAGCAGGTTTGCTTTCAGCAATATGACAATATTGAATTGAGAGCAAGAATGGGTCGTTGATGACATCCTCGATGAATGCCCTCTTCGTGACGTCAACTTTGAGCATGTATGCAATGAGCACCCGTGAATGCCGTGGAAGAATGCGTATGAGTCTTTCAGGCCCATACTTAGGAATGGACTCTTTCCCCACACTGAGCTCCTTGGTCTTCGATTCCATAAGCTCACGTTCACTCAATTGTTCGTTTATGTCATTCAAACATGCAAATGCCCTATAAGAAGGATCAGCGGCCTTCGGAAGTTTCCAGGGAAACCTTTTGAGAACCATACAGCAGAATATAATGGCAATTGACCAGACATCAGCAAGCCTCGCATCATACCCATCTTCTATTGCCGGCTCGAAAACCTCCGGTGCCAAGTATGGATCGCTTCCAACTATTCCCTTGGCATACATGAGCTTATGCGAACTATCAAGCATGAAATCATTAACGCCTGCATCCACATCATCTAGAGACTTTTTGAACTGAAATGCCGAGCCAAAATCAATGAGTTTGAGAATGCCATCTTGGTTCACCACACAGTTGTCCAACTTCAAATCACGATGGGCTATACCAGATTGATGCAAGTGCCGAACTCCATTTACTATCTGCCTGAAATAGCAACAGATTTCATCATACTTCATGAGGCCGGACATAACCAAATTGAAGAAGTCGTAAGGGCAATACTCCATAACAATAAAGTACTCTGGCGTTGACGTACCGTCAGATTTCTCGTGATAAAGCTCGATCGTGTTGATCAAGTTTTGCTGTGATAGGTGCTCGCCAACCAAGAATTCGTTTCTTACTTTTCGAATGTAGTCCTGCTCGTTTTCGTGCTTGAGCTTACTTCTGAACTTTTTGAGCGCGTAGATTCGGGCCGAGTCGTTTTTGTCGCTAATCAAATTGACTGATCCGCTTGCGCCCGTACCAATGAGTCGGCCAACATCGTATTTCTCCGAAATCTTTGATGTCAGGGCAGGCAAGTGACAAGATGATTTGGTTTTCGGAAGGTCGCTATGATCTTTCGGGTGAAGAATCTTGAAAAAACGCTTCAACAGAAGGTGACTCTCCAGACGATGATCTTTCTTTTTTCCTTTTTTCCTATGTTTTTGTTTTCCGTCATGAAGTATCAGCATAAATGAAGCTGACGTTTCAGAGTCTGAAGCGACTTGCGCGGACGTGACGGACGGCGTCACTGGCGTTGACTCAGACCCTGAAATGTTTTCACTCATAGATTTCACAGAATTGGAACTTGACTGTGACAGGACAGAGCCTTTTGAATCCCGGCTTCGCAAGAAGAAACGGTGGGAGTGATTGCTATCTCCAGATTGTGGGTTGCTCACATTTGGTTGAAGCTTAATTGGACTTGGCGGAGTCGAGGCCCTAAAAAGATCTCTCAAAGACTTATGCAGCTTTTTCTCGGCCACCATTTTGCCTGAAGCCCCGAGCGTCAATCGCTGAGAGTCTGTGTGAAGTCAAAAAGAACAATGGATTTTTCCAGGTTTGGAAGTCTTACCCGATCACGTTCGCAGCACGAAATCTCACGTAATAGCTTATGAAATTAACGCTCGTATTTAGTACAGCTGTAAACTTGATCAAGTTCAGAACAGTGTGGCAGAAAATCTCTTAGTTTCGTGAATAGGTCTAAATTTATCTGTCGTGTTTCGCTTGTCTAGCTTGTATTTGGCTCATAATCAATTTCTGATACGCTGAATGCGACTTCCCAATTCGTGAGTCGTCCACACCTTATTCCGCGGGGCGCATGAGCGGAACGCCCGGCTAAGTATCTGCCTTATGAAAGAATAGTGCACTTAAAAGGTCGTTCACTTGAATTTTCATGAACTGTGACTCTTTTGATTTTTGAATCAGAGTTCACATCCTTAGAAATAGGGTAGGGTAAATGCAGTATTAAATAGTGACAGAGCTTAAGCAGAAAACTGTTCAGCGATTGACCGCGGGACAGACCATTGCACAATTGCTACTTCTCGCAGCTTTATTATATTGGTCTAGTGTACATCGTAAATAAACAAAAGGTATCAAATTCATTCACCGAAAGTTGATGAGTCGCTGCATCTCTTCGTCTCCCTGACTTGCACGTTTGCTTCTTGAGTCGTTGAAAGCGCCATATTCTGCGTCAGATGCTTCGTCTTCCGTGAAGTCCTCGATGATAGTTTTGTGCACACCCTGGACATTTACCACGGACTCCACAATACCTCCAGTGCGATATGGTCTGGGCTCTAAATACACTCCATTTCCATTGGTGATGTTGATGCTACGAAAGTGCTCCACATCATCTTTCGCATCAGCCAACTCCGTCAAGTCTGACAGCCTTCTTCGGTCGAGAGAGCTTCCGTTTGATTTTTTGTGATTGGCCTTGGCCTCATTGAGCACTTCTCTTTCGGATGCGAAGACTTCCTTGTAGGCCTCAGGGTGAACTTTGTCATCGCCCAGTAACAATTCACGATCTACCGGAAGCGTAGCACCTGGTGCAGGCAGAGCGTCTTTATTTGGTCTTTTGATCTTCACGAAGGACTTAGAGGTCTCTAACGGGTTCAGAGCCGGATTCAACGGGGCAAGCATGGGTGATCCCAAGCCACCCGCGCCTCTAATGCGATTGGGCGACGTGGAAAGGGCCCTGGATTTGAGTAAAGACTTGGCAGTCGCTTGAGCTCCATCCGTGTGTCCCTCAGATGAGTTTCTCTTGGACGTGTTGGCGGACTGGTACAAGTTGTGCAAATATGCAGTGAGGTTTCTTTTGTAAAGTGGTCCCGGATTCTCACGCTTGATGTTGTTGTTGATGTCGATGTAAACATCTGACTCATCAACAATTTCCTCACCGATCAACTCTTCGATTACATCTTCAAGAGTCAAAACACCCAAGGACCCTGTAGGCTCACCTGGAGTATCGCTTACAACGATCATATGCGACTTACCCTCTTGGAAGTAATTCAAGATGTTTAAACATGAAGTGTCTGCAGCAGTCTCGGGTAAAGTGGCAAGAGGAAACAGGGCCACTGGCAATGCGTCTTCAGGATCGTAGGAAATTAACACACGCACAAGCAACATACCAACAAAGTTCATTGGCTCACCAGGTATGTGAATTGGAATACGAGAGAACCCTGCATTGAATATCTCTTCGACAGTTGCTTCGTCCAAAATTTTATTCGACGGCATGGTGTAGACTCTATCCATCGGTGTCATGATCTGCGACACGGGCTTTTCCTTCAAATCCAAGACAGCGGAGATGATTGTTACTTCATCCTGGTTCAATCTCTCCACACCCATTGTTCTATGCAATGTTACCAAAGTTTTCAACCCAGATTTTTTGTACACTGTTCCGTGATCCTCTCCCAACGTGTAGTCTAATAGGAGAGCACACGGATAAGCCACCGGGTACATGAGATACATCAAGAAGAGCACGAACGGGGAAAATAGCGCACCGGCTTGCAACCCATAGCGAACGCAAATCGACTGTGGGATAATCTCGCCGAAAATAACGATAGATGCGGTGGAAGCCACGACTGCTGGCCAACCTCCGCCTAAGCATCTATCCAAAACAATGGGCAAACTTTCGTTGGTGATCACATTGGAAAGTAATAGCGTCACTAAGACCCAATGCTTACCTTTGCCAGTCAAATTCAACACTTTTCTAGCATGCTTCCTTTCGTGAGCCTCACCCGAAGTGGCTATGACTTTTAAATACACCTCATCTTGGCCCATAAGAGCCAACGTCAATCCAGCAAACACGCCACCGGCCAAGACGAGACAAGCTGAAATCAATAGGTTCACATAAAGCTGCTGAGAGGTCATAATCTCAGGCTCGGCCGAAATCTTCACAGCGGTAACCGGCATGCCATGCACTAAGCGTGCCACCGTGGAAATCAAGAGCGCCGTTTTCGTGGCAACACCTCCACCAGCTATAGAGGGAACATTTCGATCTCGAGATTGAAGTTTTGTCATAAGTTGGGAAAATGTCTGAAGAATCTGTATGAAAACGGGGCCTGTGTAAGACGTCGGACGTGACTGTGGTGAGAGCAACTCAGGATCTGGGCTGTATTCTATATATTGGCGTCTCGTGCGAACTCCATGCAGTTACTTATTAAAGATTCCAGGGCTAGCCGATGCTCGTGGCTGACAGACGCGAGTCACGTTCTCAAGATTGGTTCTGTGGATTTCATTGAATGATCCACAATCCTATTTGTATTTTGATTTTGATGTTTTATGTGGAAACTCTTGAGTGTTATAAGCCCTAGTTCATTGGCATCATCCTCGTTGTCTCTTATTTTCGTCCACCGATCTAGCAACATGCAGGCCCCAGGCACCTTGGCAGCCATTACATCTCGGCAACCGCTACATGCATGCAGGATACGTGCTGCTAAGAAGCGTGCTGGCTCATCATGCAGGCAATCAGGGGTTGTCATCAACCAGTCAAGAGAATAGTCGATCGAATGCGCAGGAAGACCGCCAAAAATGATCCTTTTGATGTGGTTGCATGATATGGGCATCAGCTCAGGATTGTGTAGACTACAGACAGAGTTTATGCCATTCCGGCAGTATGAGTTCATCTAATCTAGTTCGGGACATTTTGTGAAACACGTGCGCGCGACTGCTTTATGGATACAAGACTATGAACAAAAACTGATCGGGATTCTCATTTTCCGCGACTAATCTAGCGTCAAAGGGTGGTGATAACTTCCATCGCCATTGTTGAAATTCAAAAGAACATTATCTAGACCATCATTGAAGTCGTCCGCAGTCGTAGATCTTTTAGCCTTTCCAGTTATCTCCGTAGCTGTCTTAGACAGGACGGATGCTTCTCCACTTTCGCCTGTCATGCCACTCTTCGCTCCATTATTTGTGACCTCGTCATTTGCATCCTCCTCATCATCATCTTCCTCATCCGAGAGACTCACTACCTCAAATTTATGCTTTTTTACCTCCGGTTTTTCGTCTTCCACTATCTTGAACCTAGTACCCTCTAGCTCAATTTTTGTAATGTTAGACGGTGTGGACTTGACGAAGTAATTGAAAATGTCACTGATATACAACTGTTTGAGCCCGAAATTTCCGTCACAAAGCGGGCACTTGTACAGACGGCCTGCCTTGGGTTTCACTTCGAAAAAGAACATTTGCCCATGCTCCGAGAAATACGGGAAGATGAGCTCTTCCCTCCTAAGTTTGCCGGCAGCTAGCTGTTGCTGCTGAATAATCAACTGCTTCTCCAATTTCTTGGCAGCCGTAGACTCATTCATGAGTGTTTCCTTCGTTTCATCCCGCAAGTGGGGCAGAAACTGGTGAAAGTCGCAGAAGGTCTCAAAGTCAAAACATTCAAAATGACTGCAAGCTGTGGATTTTACCGGTAGCTTAATTTTCGTTTTCGAAATCGGATCTTTCAATGAAAAAACCAATTTCTCCACGACTTCCAACTCGTCGTCCGCCGATGTGTCGAAAGCTATCTTCAATTCTCGATCAATGGCATATACCAAATTGGGTGGTATGCTCCTATAACCAGGGGGAAGCGGTCCTTCACTAGCTTTGTGAGGCTTATAAAAGTCAGGTAGTAGTTTCTGGATCAAGAGCTCTTTTGTATGGGGACGGGTTGTTGACGGTAGGCGCTTATCAGGAAACCAACCCTTTTGGGATGGATCTGTGGGGTCAGTGGCAACTGATGAGAGAGCATGATTCACCTCGTAATCAAGAGACGATAGATCGCTTGAGGCATCTGCAGCCGTGGTTTCTGAATTTGTGTCCAGATCCACTTTTCCCCAGCCGTTTTTGCCCCACGTAGACTGCGTGTCTGGCTGTAAGGATCTCACCTCGAGAATTTCGAGGTCACTATCCAGATCGTTTCCATCATCATGAGCTGGAAAACTTGCACCGTTCGATGAGACATTGAGGTTGACTGGGGTGGCGGGTGCTGTTCGAGTGGATAAATCAGTGGGCAAAGACGGTTGCGATCTTTTCATTGTAGTGCTTGGCTCCCTATTGGCACGAACAGGCGGTTCCGAAAAGGGCCTTTGCTGTGATGTTTGTGGCACCTTCTCGATGCCTTCATCCATATCACTTTGTGCGCCCCTTACACATCGTCGTAGCTTTTCTCCTAGGGTGATTGTGACAAATAGCCCGGCGGCATTTTCGCCTTGGGAGCGCAGGAACGTGGTGTGATGCCGAACAGGGCCTGCGTCTTCGCTGCGAGGTCCTATTAGTTGAAGACTATGCATGCTGTCATCGCTCGCTAGAGGTGTAACAGAGAGTCAGAAGTACTAAGTTGAGGTGGATATAGCCAATAATCAGCGTTTTTCAAATGATCGCTGCGTGTGAAGAATGTTGCTCTCTTAATCTTAGAACGAGTGATGTGCGCCACAGGTGATTTATTCAGGTTTACGTCTGTGATGTTATTTGTCTATCGCTACTGACATTTACTAGAGTGAGCGTATCTGACTCGCGACTGCAGCAAGCCACCGGTGCAAAATAGTAATGCACTGGCGGCAAACCTGTTCCGTCAAGGCTTTGGAATTCGAATGGCTGGCATATCATCCAAATATTTACTGGGCAATGAAAGAATTTAAATCTCGAAACTCAATCACGCAACACTAAGCACATGCATATTTTGTCAACAAGTCGCTTTTCCCTGCCATATCTCCATTCATTAGGACACAGGAATGTTACTTTTATCATTCGTCTACACTTGCGCGAAATACAACGCATCGTTCACTTCAGTACCTCATTTCATATTCGTAGCACAAATGCTTTGCTTCTTCTAAAACCGAGTGTGTGCACAATTTGCAGTGCAAGATTCGGGATGCCATGATTGTGTCACGAATTTGACTAATGATTCGCCACAGCTTTTCGCTCGTGAGTGTTGACTGCAAATCTGCAACAGTGACCAATACACCAAGTTCCAATTAGCAAGCCGGATGAATTGGATTTTGCACGGTGAAACATGGTGAATCTTTGGCCAAATTGATTCTTTGCCTTTCCCACTGTGCTGCACTTATTCGGGAGAGAATTATCATTAACATAGGTCATTTCTTCCCACTTAGCCGTGGCTCCTCGCTCGACAACATCGTATGTAAAAAATGGCGAGCAAACTATAGTAAAGCTGACTCTGGTTGTGTTGGATAGGTTGTCTAAACATGCATTTCAGTCGACACGGAGGCATCCCACGCACTCTAGCCAACACTAGTCCCTGATAGTGAAATGTACCGCAAGGTTTTGACATATTAAGTTCCATGACCCGCACGTCGAGAATGCTTTCATCGCATTGAGTTTCGCGTATGTCATGAAGAAACTTTCTACTTTTTTCAGCCTGGCTTTAAAAGCAAGGCTTTGAGTTTATGAAGTACACTGTGGTGCTTGCAGTATCTCATCTGAGCCCCTCGTTATGAGTACCAGTGAGCATTCACGTTTCTCACGACCTTCGGTTGATTTTCATAAGATTTGAACAGGTGTACAAAGCTAAATCTACGTTAGCTCAAGCCACGCAATCTCTAAAAATCTGGACACACAGTACGTCGTGCCATGATCTTGACTGGACCACCTTTAGCCGCATCATTGAGCATGGCTTCAACCATTCGTGACCGTAAGCAGTGTATACCGCATCGCGCAGCATGATACTTCGATCCGCATTTTTCTCAAATGTGCCAGACAAATTTAGCTTATGAGAATTTCAAAAATAATAAGACGGATCTTAAACAGCGAGATGGCCAGCTAATTATCTAAAAGCTGAATTAGCTAACCCAGATTCTTGACTATTTTCCGCGAACAAGGTTACTCCCGCGCTGACCATGCACGACTCCTCCACCAATAGACAGTTCGCAGTTTCTCATTCATGAGGATCCTCAAACACAAACATTCGCCATGAGTTCTAACCCTTGGGCTAAGAGAGACGCCTGGAGATACGAGGGCGAGTTCAGCCGCTTTAATCGTTTCAAGGCCGCTTTTCCAGGTTTCGGAATTGCTGTTGCTGCTTTTTCCGTCTACCTTGCATATGACAAGCTCATTGCGAAGAAGGATGATCACGGGCACCACTGATTTGAAAGCAAATGGACCAAACTTAGCCACACTGTATTCGAGAAACGCCTATTTATTCTGACTTGTTGGATGTTGTAGCGTGGAAATACACCTCCAACCACCTTCATAGCAAAGACTACGTACAAAATAGAACAAAGAAATAGAACAATTCTAGTCAGGAGGCTTCTCTTTGATCCAGTGTAAAACGTAGGCCTTAAAGTTCGGGTAAACTTGAAGATCATTCAGGTTGTGGAAATTCGAAGGGTTGGCCAAAATAACACAAGACTTATGCCCCATTTGATCCGATCCTTTACTTCGTTTCACCACCTTCTGAACTTTGTAAATTTTCGTTCTATTCGCCCATATATATACAAGTCTATTCGTTCCTTGCCTCCTCAGAGGAAAGAAATGATTCCCACATGTTCGTTGTCTCCTCTGCATTTGAGGTAATCCCGGCACTTGCAGAAGCCTTGTTTCTCGAAGCCTCTTTAATCTTCGTCCTTCTTTCACCAATCTTAGCCCATCTGTCGATGACATCCTGTTCCTTCTTGATTCCCCATTGCAAGTTGGTGGAGGCAAATTGAGCACCAAACATCTGAGACTCTTCCTTCGACACAACCAGATTCATTTCTTCTGCCATACGTAACTGGTAAAATTCAAAGCGCGCCTGATCGTATGCCTCGAAAAGGGTTTTGCTCTTGGCTTGTTGCTTCCCATTTTTCAACAACCATAACGTCCTTTGAACTACACTTTCACCGTCAAGAGGCTTGCTTAATTGTAGCATTCGCGACCAGTCACATTTAGACAGCTCGTCTCCATCGCTTTCAATTAATGTCTTCGGTCTGGAAAACTCCCATGGATGTTGATGGTAAAAGACGTCTCTCAATTGGTCCTCTAAAAACTGCAATTTTGGCACGCGGCTTGCAAGGTTGTTTTTCTGTGCCCTGTCTGAGTATGATGCTCTTGTCTTGAAATGGCCACCGTGTACTTTCCAAAGCTGTTCCTGGGGGTCTTCTAGTTGGTTTGGTCCAAGATTCTTAGGCAACTTCTCCAAGTTGAAGGTTGGAGGTACGGCCGCCACAGCGTCATACCATGCTGGTTTATCGCGGATGATTCCGGCCCGGATATAGTGAGATGTTCTCTCTAAAACCTGAGAGGCTTTGGTTTGGACTTTCATGCCTGGATGGGGGAACCGTGCTTGTGTGAATAGGCTCACCTCGAGAATTTTTCGAAACGGTAAGTCAGAGACCTCAAAAGTCACGTGACATGGAAAAGAACGATGTGCCCGAGATTATATAAATTTATGGGCAAAATAGTAAATGGTTTGGACGTAAGACTCTTCTGAGAAACTTTTTGACTTCGGCATTCTGCAATTATCACATCTCGCTTCGGTGTTCTAGGGTTCGGAGCTAGGCTTCAGATTCATCAAAGGTGCAGGTCAGGCAGTCCAAAATGTACATAGCTGCCTCGTCCTCGAAATGTCAAAGTGTGTTCATGCGTCCAGCCAGAGTGTCCCCGAATTTGAAGGCAACCATTGGAAGGCTAAATGATCACATTTTGGCGAATAAAAACAGCCCGTATCTTCTGCGATTACCGGGTCTAAATCCTCGGCCTACTCGCACACGATATGTCACTCCGATAGAATCTAAATCAAGAAAAGAGAGCCTTGATAGGTTTCGAGACCTGCTGCAATATCAGGTTGTTGAGCCTTCACTGATGAACAGGTTTTTAAAGCAGTTATATCCCATGCGGAACAATCTCTACGCTCTCGATACAAATACGATACCCTCTCGAGACGTGAATCACAACCTACTATTCAGGAGCTATTGTGCTTTACCGCATCCCGGAGTGGGCCACATGGAGTATCAAGATTTTGAGCGATTCATGAATCAGATGTTCTCATATAGGGCCTTTCTGAAACCGAACGCTCTCTCAGGGACAAACATACTTCTATTCAATGACTTTTACCTTCTAAAACAATATCGTGAGGCGAACCACAAAAGACAAGTACACTTGAATATGTTATGGCAAATTACGAACGATATGGAATCAGCTGGGATCCCTACTTCAGACCGCGAACGCCAGAACTTGATCTACAAGACATTTTTTCGAGACCGAATAGACATAATGGAGAAAGTAAGCTCAATCATGGAGCGAAATGAGTCTAACGAGACCACTGTTGCGGCACTGTCCACCAACCAAAAACCAAACTTTGACTTCAAAACGTACAAAGATGTGTCTCTGCGCTTTGGTCAGTCTCCAGATGCCCAGACACTAAATGTGCTTCTACTCATTGCTTTGCGACACAAAAATGTGCTTGCTTTTCTGGACATAATGTCTAGGTTTCAACCTGAGGCGTTCACACGAGACACATACAAAATCCTTCTCGAAAACCTCGCTATGATGGACCGAGAGAAAGACTTCGAAATCTATCTAGATTTGCTAGTATCACGACACTTATACTTGATGGACATCCAACTTCTCAACACTGTTGTGCTCTCTTTAGTGAACTTGCACAAGCCTAAATTGGCCGCGTCACTTGTTGATAGCGTTGTTGGTCTGATTGGGTCGCATTTATTAGACAACGATCTGTTTTTGAAACTCATCAAAAAAGAAGATAAGGAGATATATGCTCTGTACATCTCGGCCTACGATAGACTTACTTCAAAGCCTTCTGTCAAGCTTTATCCCACTGAGCGAACTTTTCTTCCCATCTTGAAACACTACTGCCAAACCGGTGCTGAATTCGCAAATATCGCGGCTGTCCTTTCCCAAGTGGAAGCAAAAAGCATGAGTCCAGTTACGAGCCAGATGTTCAAGCTTATATTTCATGCGTTTGTTACGCATAACTACAGTATCGATGATCTTCGATACGTCTTGAGCAAGCTTATCGAGCTTCATGATCTTAACTCGGGTGTGCGTGATACGTGGATACGAGACCAGATACACGAAGCCGCGTTGCCTCAAGACCTAAGCAGGTTCTTGAACGAAATGATAGCAGAGCCAGAAACCCCGGGCTACCTGGTAGGGGACAATCATTTCGTTAAACTTTCTAATGGGCTTGTTCGGCAAGTGTTTCTTGCATTTCACCATACTCTAGGGCGAGACTCGTTGCTAAAAGAAAAGATTCTGGAAGTCGAAAGAGAGTTGAACGAAGGAATGGAGTCGGCAAAATCAAGGCATGATTCTCGGATAGTGCGCGATGAGATCGAAATGGTCGACTTGTACGAGCGTGACGAAATGAGCTATCTCAAGAAAAGTAGCTTGCTCAAACTCCTAGATATTTCCTTGCCGTCATAAATAAAAATAACATTGTACATCTACAAAGCTAGACCGAAAGGCTCGATCAATTCCTTTAGTATCCTTATGGAAAGGCATCATATAAAGTCTCAAACCATAGCTTCTTTGTCACCACCAAGATCCTGTTTTGCATAAAATTCTTGTGCCTTTCTTTGTGCCTCACCCTCGGTCTCTTCCCTAATCAACTCGTCAAGGTCATAATCATAATTGTTCGGGTTGAAGTCTCCTACTTTTCGTTCCGTGCGCTTGCGCAAACCATTCTCTTGATTCAACTTTATCTGAATAGGCATCCGATCACTGGTTATTTTGACTTTGTCCTTGAAAGCGCTCGTTTTTCCCTTCGAGCTCGATTCTTGTTGTAGTCTCAATTCCTCATCTGGTGGTAAATAACCCGAGTACTCGTCGTTCTCATGCCGTTGTCTCTCCTTCTTCGTTTTCTTGTCGCTGTATTTTTCCAAGGTAGTCAAACCAGCAGCATAGGGAAGGTACAAAATGACTGCGCAGAACACCACTGCAACTAAAAGAATGAAGAAAAACATGGTTTTATTTTATGTTTAATAGGTTAGGCTCGGTGCACGTTTCTCTTTCGTCATGCGCATATTTGGTGCGTGAGAAAAGATCCGGAAAAGGCCGGAGGAATAGTCGGTAAGAAAGAAGTGTCCCAGAAACACCCACAAACCACGGAGATAACTACTACAATTTTCAATGATGCGAAGATTCATATTCAAAAGCAAACAATTAAAACTTTAAATATTGTTGACACTAGTGTGGCCTCTCACGGTGCTTAGACATTGTACCCAGCTTGTACCCAGCTCGACTGGCTGCGAACTAAATGAGTCTGCAGGTTCTTGGGCATCGGGACGAGACCATAGGTGACGTGGTGCAAGAGCCTAACTTCATAATAATTATGATAAGACAAGAACGGCTTAAGACTCAATCGTCTTTGGCGTAGTCCATTTGATTCCATTTCTCCTCTCTGCGGTTGTAACGCCAAAAGCAGAGGTAGAAGGCACACCCAGTCAAGAAACAAGCTAGCGCCAATCCGGAATATGTCCAAACCATGTGCGGGTCTCTGTTGAGAGGCGCCAAGGCCATGCCAAAAGCAGACCCGGCGGCAAGCGTCAACAAAAACAACGCCATGATGAAAGACTTCATCGAAGCGGGCGCTTTAGTATAGGCATACTCCAAACCGGTGACAGAGGCCAAAATTTCTGACAACGCAAGGATAGCATAGGCCGGAATTTGAATGGCAACATGAACCTCATTGGGAATTAATCTGAACTCAGGTGCACATTCCAAAGGGTTGTTGTAGCAAGGCCCGGCTTGATATATAAAGTGTTGAAGGACGGCAGCATATACCATCAGGATTGAGGCCACGGTAAAGCCCCAGAAAATTCTTGTGATGGCCTTGAATGGTGTTACTCTTCTGATAAGCGGGTACACCACAAATTCACACAAGGGAATAAGAATAATGATACCAATGGAATTTGCTGCTTGTAACATGTCGTTCGGGATGCCATGAGACTCCATTTGGCCAGCTTGCGCCACAAAGTTGCTAAGCATTTGACCATAGACTAGCCAAAAGATCGGGAAGAACAAAAATACTTTGCAAGCATGGACTGCTCTGTCAACCTCGTCCACGAATTGATCACTCCACGAAAAGCCACTTTCGGGGTGCAATGACGGTTTTGCTGCGCTGAAGTCAAATTTGTTTCTCAAAGCAATGAGTGTACACTTGAAGGCTCTCGCAATAACTTTATCGCCCACTGGCACTTTCACATAGCTATTTCTTCCAAGATAAAGAAAGACGGGAACGACAGCAAAGAAGCATAATGGTAAAAGAAAAGCTGCCCAGAAACCAACTTCAAACTCCAACGCACTGGTGGCGAAAACAGAGAGAGACCCGAGGTTGATCATCAAGTAGAAAAGCATGAAGATGTTTTGCACTGTGATGCTAGGATCTTCAATCACCCTTTCCCCAGATTTAAGCGTTTTGATCCTCGGTGTACTTCCTGAAATCTGATCGGCGATCAAAGTACTAATGTTGGCCTTGATACCACCAGTCCCAAGGCCGATGATAATGATTCCAACGAGAAAGCCCCCAAACTTCACGCTATAATTCCCTACTTCAGGAATAGATGTCACAAACAAAACAATCATCCCCACTGCGTAAGCCCCGGAAAACCAACAAATTGTAGCATATTTACCCAAGTACGTATCCGCAATGACTGCGCCGAGTAACGGCGAGAGAAAACACCAAAACTGCCAAAAGTACGTGATTGCCGTGGCGTCGTGACTATCCAAGTTTAACACTCCTTTAGGAAACTCATCCGGGGAATATTGGGCATAGTTTTGGAAAGGTGCAGAAAGGCCGTAATAAGTAAATCTTTCTGCTAGCTCGACAACCGCAATATACCAGCAAGTGAGGGGTATTTTTCCAGAGACGTGCCTCAAGGTATCCAATTCAAGTTGGTTGGGCTCTTTCGCCTCGTGCCAGATGTCATCCGATTCTGAGTCAGACAATCTATTGACACGGGACTCCTCAAACACAGAATGTTTTTGCAGCATGTTGAATCAAATAATCCGGAGGTGCTCAATTGAAGTGTCCAATTATCGATGTGGAATCAACGCAGTCTGAGAGGTCAAGGCTTATCTGCTCCTAAAAACTACATTTGACGAGCGAGTGGCAGAGACCTATATTTTCATTCGAGGTTTCAAAAAAATTTCCCTCTTAACCCGACAATGCTTCACCAAACTTCATTCGTCCCGTCTACATGAACAAAGGGCACACCAATCGCCGCAGCGTTATTTTGATAACAGCAGTGCCAGGAACTTCTTGTTCAAAACACCGCATCTGCTGCCCAGAAAAATCGAGGGTAATGTTGGGCTGTGTAACAATGAATGAAAGAGAAGCAGTGCAATTGAACAAAAGATTCTATCTGCATAGGACAAATTTAGGCGGGACCGCTTTCGCATTTGAACAACTACTCCACGCGGAGTGAAACAATCTGCGGGAATGTGAAGTCAAATCAACCACGAATCTTGAAGCTTTTATACACCTGGCGTTATTAATGAGCCCACTCATTTTAGTCAAGAAGCTGAATTGTAAATGAAGTGTACCGACAATTGTCGGTGACTCCACAGCCGACCATGTGAGGCGAGAGAGTACGTTGTATGGCCACTCAGCAAACAATAGACACCTCCGCATTGGTTGTTGCCTGCGGCATTATTCTCGGCGTGCCAGTATATGAGACCAGGTCATTGTGTGTACACTGTACAGAGATTCAAGAATTTGAATTATCGTAGCACAGCGCAATGTGTGGACAATTGAGATTGGGCCTGTAGAGAGCTACAACTCCCAAACGTGGAGGTTAATTTGTAGCCCAGAGTTCCAGGCATCTCACCACTGAATCCAATTTCGCGCTGAAACAATACAATGAGGAGGGGACTGTTTTCCCGGCCCGAAACTAGAGCTGAGGACGACTTGTGGCCCATTGTTCTTGAGTCGCGTTCGCACGCGCGATTACACCGTCCTGTTTCTTCGTTCTAGATTGCATGACGTCTAGCCACAATTCTGAGCTTTTAGGTTTTTTCTTGACTTTTATTGCGTAGAAAAAGCCTGCACTACTTCATCATGTTCACATCCCGTGCCCTTGTTCTGGTTTCGAGCCATGCTTTGCGTCGTCTGCTAGCAACCAGGCATTTCCGCAGGCTTCCCCAAAGCCACACTTTTGCAAGTAGAAGCTATGGTGCAATTCTCCCACGCAGAAACTACGTGATCTCCACTGACGGCGAAAACATCGAGAATCTCATCGATGATCTTTCACCCAGCGAGTACAACTCGATCGCAAATGAGTATTTGGAGACACTCAGTGATGATATGGAGGAACTCGGAGAAGAGTTCCCGCAGATTGATCTGGAGCTCACACAAGGCGTAATGACCTTGACAGTTGCTGAGGGTAAAACTTATGTCATCAATAAGCAGCCTCCCAACAAACAAATATGGCTCAGCAGCCCTTACAGTGGCCCCAAACGCTACGATTTGATCGGCGGTCGATGGATAACTTTAAGAGACAACACGAGTTTAACGGATCTTCTTGCAAAAGAATTGAGAGAAGAGCTCGGCCAGGAAGTCAAATTGTCGGTAGAGCAGTAATGCTGAAGTTGTGTGCTGCTTCTCTTGGTGATGCATTGTATATAGTTCACCCGAGGCATTTAGGGTTTTTAATGTCTAACTGTAGGATCTTAAAAGCGTGGCGTACAAGTTATGAACAAGTCTACGCATGATGCTGATCTCGTGTGCCTTTTGCAGCATCATGAACAAGGTCACGAACACTGATGTTAAGACCGATCTTGGATTCGCGATTACCAACCGGAACTCAGGCGAGGGATTGCCCGTATTTGACCGGTCTGCCTTTGCATGGCATTTCACGATTGCACGATGATAAAGAGCTTGAAATTCAAAAAGCCCTACAATGTTTGAAGGATTTCTGGGACCCTTTCTTTATATCCATGATCATGCAATCAACGGCATTTCAATTCACTCGCGCGATTTCACTCACTCATGTGGTTCTGCTTGACTCCGCTATACCCCGCAACCATGCCATTGCACCAACTTCAGCCGATACAGCCTAGATCAAATTCGATCCTTTAAACAAAATTCATCTTTTTTCAGATTCGAAGCATTTACAAGTTGATGTTTCGTGCCTTGTCATTTGTTCTGTGCTGAGTCGGACACCCACACGTCACCATTCATACGCACGCCAGTTTGTGTGGCTATGGTTAATTGGTTCCGCGCAAGCCCACATGACTGCTTGTTGACCACATCATAGTACCACACAACACCCTAAAAAAGTCCAAACAATGGCTGGCCCTCCACCTCCTCCGCCGCCACCCCCACCAATGGGCGCTCC
>JAKTYQ010000027.1:0-21795 GCA_030674525.1 Metschnikowia chrysoperlae
CGCACATACTCACGCACTTCATTGATTGAGAGTTCACTTCGTTTTGCGGGAGAAATATTCAGAGCCTTGACAGCTTCAATGGCGGCATAGTTCGACTGCAAGCTGTTCAACAAAGTAATTGCATCCTTGTAAGTCCTGGCATTACGCATTGGGTCTGGATTCGTGGTCATGGGTGATTATATGTGGAGTAAAACAATCACTTTGGGATTAAAAGTTTTCGCGATAAGGCCACTGCCTCCTCGCAACCGCTGTGCGATCGGTGATTCAAAGAACCAGAAAGCATGCCACTCTTTTTTTCCCCCTTCTTCTTTAATGCTTTACACGATTGTATTTTGGATAGGGCCATAAATAGCTCTTCACATAAGTTCATCTTATACTGAAAATTCGAACCACGTTCACTACGGCGCCCCAAAAAACTCTGCTCAAGATGGCAAGGTGGGTGAACGCGGTATATTTAGTTGTTCTCGGGCTTTTTTTTTTTTTTGCTTGGTACGTCTAAATTTGCTATTTTGCATTGATCAATAAATTCACTAGTGTAAGTATAGGCAAAACATGTAAGAAAATGTTCTCAGCGTATTTGAAGTTATGTGAAAGTGCACGATAAAGTTGGAGTTTTACACTTTCGTTTGGGACTGACCTAATATTTCAAAATTCAAAAAATGCGTAGATAAAATACACAAGGTTGGCTTCTTAGAGACAAAACCTACGGCTCACAAAGACTTATCCTCCAGATCAGCAATACTTAAATTATGTTCACCCGATAGGCCGAAACATACTGTATTCACCAAAGTTGTTTTGCCATCGTTTTCAGCGCTCAACATCGCAGGATCTGACTTCGCATTAGCGTCGATTCCGTAGTGGCAAAAGTAGATGCCTCAGATGTAAACAAGTCGACTGGCGTGATTGTCTGTATGGGCTCACGAAGTAGACAAATATGTCATGAGACAGTATTTCTTATCACAAGACAAAGAATCATTTCTACCTAATTGAGGTTTTGAAAAATGATCCTCTCGCGCTGCACACGTGACTTTAAGACTAAAGATGAGTCAGTGCGATCCCTCAAGTTCGCTCCCTCATCTGCAAACGACCGCAGTTGCACCTACATTGTGTTTTCCTCCAGTCGAACATAATTCAACACAGCATCAACAAGACAGAAAGTTCAACATCTTTTGACGTCATAAATCTCTGAAAGAGTGCTATTAATTCTCGTCTTTCTTATTATATTCATTCGCACGATTATTCACGGTATAAAATTGCAATGATTTACTAGACACTGCAGGGATAGAATTCACCTTCATCTAGGAAATCGACTGGAAATTACTTCGAAACACATATTATTCATTGATACTTGCTAATTAGTTCAAAGAAGGAACAAAGCAAGCGTGTATCTGAGGTATCAAGCGGTCGTTCAATTTTAACGCCTCACCAAATCACGGAATCGCTTGTCCTAACCCGCCACCCCTGCAAGGCCGGACAGAGCAATGGTGGCAATCAACGTTGAATACATGTCTATAAAATCGGGATCGGGTCATATCGAGCTCAAGGGAAAATCCGAGTCAGCCACGAATTTGTCGCCGTTCAACTCCTCAAACAATACACAGCGACCTGGCATATCGTTTGCAGCCCCTTCCTCATTAATACAAAAGCCTTTTCATTCTCCGTGTCAGGAAGTGGACAAGAGCGTGAAAGGGGGAGCTTCGTCTCACTTTGATATGCCTCTTCTAATATCTGACCACGATGGAGAAGAGTCAGAAGGCGAGAGCGTAAATGGCGTACAAGTCTCCAATAGAGAAGATGCAGACTCTAGAATGCCCATATTACCGGCCACTCAGGAAGTAAAAAGATCCATAAAGGAAGAAAAAGCAAAGGAAGACAAGTTGGAGGAAAAACCTGAACATTTACAAAACAAAGCTCTATGTGTCGACTTTACGGAGAGGCGTGCCGAAGGGCTCACAATTCCGAGTGATACCTCTTTGGCAACTACATCTGGCCCATCAGGGTTGAAAGAAACGCCAGAGGTTTCAAAGGCGACCCCTGAAATAATCAGCTGCGAGAGAAATAAGGTCATGAAGATCGTTGTCAAGTACGTGGCTATGAAAATTACCAACTCTTTTCCACCTCCATCTGCACGCACTGTCGACCCAAAAGAGATGCCTTTGGATGAATACCTCATGATTTTGGTGAGCCGTTTACAATTGTCCTTGCCCCTGTTTATGAAAGGCATTATCTATTTGTTTAGATACATGGATATTATCTATCTTTTGAGATACGTCAATCAATCCAACAACTTTGCGAATTACACTGATATGGGCTACGGATTAAAAAAATTGATTATCGGCTGCTTCAGACTTGTCTTAGCTCGCGAAAGGAAGACCAAGAATTGGAGCGATATTACTGGTTTGAGCAATGCCCAGATTAATGATATTGTGAGGACCGTGGTTGGAAGATTAAACGGAAAGCTAGTGATCAAGAACGTCGAACTAGTCAAACTAAGAAGTGAAATTTTTCGGTTTGTGAAAATGGTCACCAAAACAATCTAGAAAGCATGCATTCGAGACTTGGGAGTCATTATCGTCACCCTGCAAGGGATGTTCAACACTTTCGGCCTTGTATGGACTTTATGATTAACAGTAGCTAGCTCCAACGTCAATGAACTTGAAAAAGCATGGCTAGTAAGACTTCGCATGGTGCGAGATTGCTCATCGAGCATTGAAATGCAGCGATTCGAATTGGTTTGAATATCTGAGTACGTATTGAAAAATCCATTGTTCTCGCAGGAGCATTCTGTAATATTCAGATCAATGCAGTCTAAAAACATCAGGGGCATATAGTGGTGGGCACGTGAGAGATGATTCGTTGCTCGGCCCGCGGACCTGCGTTGCCCTTTCGCCTGCATAAGGCTCCAAAAAGCAATTAAGAGATTCGAGAGAAAGAGAAGAATGATCACTTGCTGAGAATACAGTTTCGCGCAGATCTCATACAGTCACGTGTTGCCTTTAGCACCGTGTGACTCATTCCTAACTATACCTCGTCTTTAGCTTGAAATTACTGCCAATGTTCACCAAACTGCCACATAATTACCAGATCTGCAAGACGGTTTGTAAGAAAGGGTTAAAAAAGATTTCTAGATCTTCTAAAAATTCATGTAAAGTCATTAGCGTGGCGAAACATTTGTGTGACGAGTAATAGGTTGGAGCTGTCATCTAGAATTTTGCGCCGAGGCCAATTACTCACGCTCTTATATGAATGAGTCACCACCTGACGGCGTAGCCGCAGCGCTGCCGGCATGGAATTGGCGATAGCGCACTTATCAGTCATAATCTTGCACTGATGCAGGATTCGGCCGGAGTTTTCGTGTCTGATGCCAAATTTTTTTTTTCAGTCAGACCAGTATATAAGACGCATAGATTCCACTGGCCAACATTCAACCTAATTTTCACATCTATCATCTTTTATCCAAATATGTCTGGTAATCCCTACGGTCCCAACCCACACGACTTTTTGTCGAACGTGAACAAGTTCGAGGTAATTGAATCCACCTTGAGAGAAGGTGAGCAATTTGCCAACGCTTTCTTCACCACAGAGAAGAAAATCGAGATTGCGAAGGCTTTGGACGATTTCGGAGTTGACTACATCGAATTGACGTCTCCAGTTGCCTCCGAGCAGTCCAGAAAGGACTGCGAGGCCATTTGCAAGTTGGGATTAAAGGCCAAGATCTTGACGCACATCCGTTGTCATATGGATGATGCTAGAGTCGCAGTCGAAACTGGTGTTGACGGTGTCGATGTCGTTATTGGTACTTCTCAGTTTTTGAGACAGTATTCGCACGGAAAGGACATGAATTACATTGCCCAGTCTGCCGTTGAGGTCATCGAGTTTGTAAAGTCCAAGGGCATTGAGATCCGTTTTTCTTCTGAAGATTCTTTCAGATCTGACATTGTTGATTTGCTTAACATTTACAAGACGGTCAGCAAGATCGGTGTCAACAGAGTTGGTATCGCTGACACTGTCGGATGTGCCAACCCAAGACAGGTGTACGAGTTGGTCAAGACATTGAAGTCAGTTGTGTCTTGCGACATCGAATGCCACTTCCACAATGACACGGGTTGCGCCATCGCAAATGCTTATACGGCATTGGAGGCCGGTGCCAAGTTGATTGACACCTCCGTGCTCGGAATTGGTGAGAGAAATGGTATCACCCCATTGGGTGCTTTGATGGCCAGAATGATCACTGCTGACAGAGAGTATGTCTTGAGCAAGTACAAGTTGCACAAGTTGAGAGACTTGGAGAACTTGGTTGCTGATGCTGTCCAGGTTAACATTCCTTTCAACAATCCCATCACTGGTTTCTGCGCCTTCACCCACAAGGCCGGAATACACGCCAAGGCCATTCTTGCAAACCCCTCGACGTACGAGATTTTGAACCCGTCTGATTTCGGCTTGACCAGATACATCCATTTCGCTAACAGGTTGACCGGTTGGAATGCTATCAAGAGCAGAGTCGACCAATTGAACATCCACTTGACTGACGATCAATGTAAGGAAGTTACCAACAAGATTAAATTGTTGGGTGACGTCAGACAATTAAACATTGATGATGTTGACTCGATCATCAAGGACTTCCATAATGAGCTTTCTACTCCAGTCTTGGCACCATCAAACGGCGAGTCCGTACCAGACCTCGGTGAGCCAGCAGCAAAGAAACAGAAATCTGAGTAAACCTGATGGTCTTTGGCTCATTTTTTTTCCAGATTTCCCGAGTGCTGCTTCATTGTTACGAAAGTCATGCTGAGTTTCAAAGTTTCCTCGAACAAAAACAACGAAAACCCTAAAATTTGCATTTCCACGTCATCACGACCAAAGCGTCAAACCTTGGGATCTACATTTTCATTTCACTTCAAAGTCAGAAATCTCTGTATTTCGACAATATTTATCCTCAATAAAGAGCCTCATTTTAGATGCCATCTGTAGCTTGTCATGTGCCTTTAAATCAAACGCAAGGTATAAAGGACGTTTCTCGGTTCGACTCGAGCATTTGGTTTCCCCACCAAATCAAATCAACCGCGGATGCCATCATATACCCCACAAAAGCACCAACTTTTATATGTCTCGACATAATTTCGACCTGGACATACCAGTAAATTCAATAACTAAAGGCTTGAACCTAAATTTGTCCTTCTCATCGCATCTTAAATTCTCGCCCATTTGCCCTACAAACGATGATTCCAACAAAACAGACCGCTTACGGATTTGTTCGTGGATCGAAGGAGATTGTCAGGTTCGACAACCAACCCGTACCCGAACCACATGCAACAGAGATTTTGCTCAAAGTTGAAACCGCGGGCTTGTGTAGATCAGATCATCATATTCTCATTTCCCAGAACCCAGGAGCCCCTGATCGAATGGTAATGGGCCATGAAATTTGTGGCACTGTCGCAAAGGCGGGCAGTTCAATAGCTGATGATCCTAGATATACAATTGGCGCACGGTTTTGCATCTTTATTTCTAACTCGTGTGGAACTTGTGACAACTGTCGGAAAGGTAGAGACAATCATTGCACAACTAATAAGTTTCAGGGCCACGGCATTACACAGGACGGCGGGTTTCAGCAGTACCTCTTGATAAACAATCCCAGAAACATGATACCCATTCCACATTCGGTGAGCTTCGAGGCGGCCGCTTTAGCAACAGACGCCGTGTTAACTCCTTTTCACGCGATAATGAAAGTCAAAGATAAACTCTCTCCCACCAGTAAGATACTCGTGCTTGGTGCTGGTGGCTTGGGACTTCACGCCCTACAGATCATACGACACTTTGGAAGTCAAGTAGTCTGCGTTGATCAAAAAGCACAGAACGAGACGCTTGCAAAGCGTTCAGGTGCTCATGAATTCTACACCTCATTTGATGAGTTACGGCATGGACCCGAGTCTTTTGATGTGAGTTTTGACTTTATTGGCAACCAACAGAGTGTTGACTGCTCTTGTGAGTTTGTTGGCAACAACGGTAAGATAGTCATGGTAGGTATGGGCAAGCTGCGTACAGAATTTCCCAACTTTGATTTGTCGAGAAGAGAGATTGAGGTGATTTACAATTTTGGCGGTACATCAAGGGAACAGCGCGAAGTGCTCAGATGGATAGAATTGGGCAAGATTGTGCCAGTGGTTGAGGTTAAATCAATGTCTGAGCTACCGGAGTACATGCTGAGGATGAAAAAGGGGCAGATCATAGGAAGAATAGCATTTAAACCGGTTGCGAAATTATAAATATGTTGAATGGACTTTTGCCGAGAGAAGAGAGATGTAATGCATTGAGCTAAGCCAGTGAACGCAGACGTGGGGAGACCATGTCCGAACATCGAAAAAGTCACGTGAGAACAGTCCTTGATCGGATTCGTGAAACCCACTCACAATATATTTTCGAAACCAGGAGAAGATAAGACTTTTTCAATATGGCCAAAAAGGGAGGAGAGAACTCAAAAAAAGCAGCTGGAAACGCTAAAAAGGCTGAAGCAGCCAATAAAAAGCGCTCTGCGGCCGAAGAGGCGGCCGAGCAGGCTGAAGCAGCCAAGTGGGACGACGGTCCCAAGAAGGGTGGAAAGAAAAAGGAGGATGCTCAATTCAAAAAAGAGGAAGCGGCAAGAAAAAAGGCAGAGAGAGATTTACTCTTGGCTGCAGAGGAAGCTTCATTGCCTTCAAAACCTCAAAGCAGCAAGCAGAGAGGTGCAGCGAAGGTCGCAGCCAAGAGGACAGGCAAGATCGACGATTTCTTGGACTTCAACGCCAGCACTCCCGAATTAAGTGCGACTGGACTTGATGACGCCTTGTCAGCTTTGGCTTTAACAGGTAGAGACGCTGGCGTGAGTGCCAAGGATATCGACAGACATCCAGAGAGAAGAGTGAAGGCCGCATTCGCTGCGTTCGAGGAGAGAAGATTACCTGAGATGCGTAAAGAAAACCCTGGCTTGAGGTTGCAGCAGATGAAACAGTTAATCTTTAAGGAATTCCAGAAGTCTGATGAAAACCCAATGAATCAAGACACGAATGTGCTGTACAACGCCAGCAGGGATGACGTGGACCAGAAGAAGGCGGAGGTGCGCAGCCAGAGAGAGAAAAAGTTCACCTAAAAATTTTAGAAGAAGTATGCATTAACAGGCTTTTCTTGCCGTGCTTCTCATGCACTGATATATATGAACCAACGTCTGTATGAGCCCAAAACGTGCATAGGCCCATGCGTTTGCGACACGTACTGAATTAATAAGCTATGATTACATGAGCGGTCGAGTTTTTCGATATAACACGTCGATATATCAGGGATAATTCAATTTCTACGCTGCAATATGAAAGCTCGCAACTGTAGTTTGACGAGCGTATATTTCGCGTACAACGCACAAGTGCGAGAATACGCACCACCAACACCAAGCCCCAGAGTGCATCTCGGGGCCTGCGCATGAACTCACGAGAACGGCAAATCTCCGTACCGTCGATCAGAAGTCAGATGGATGATCAACTTATGAATCACAAAATTTCTGGGAAAAGTTTGCACTGGAGCATATTTTGCTTTATTTGTGTGAATTTTACATGATAATACAGCGGTGATCATGTCAAAGTTGCTCTCCTGGCTGGGGGAACTTGGCTAGTCTGAGTGCACTCCGACGTGAGCGCGTCGGCTGCAACCCGAAGAGTATATAAGCAGCTGCGTTTCTCGCGCACTTTTCATTGTACACACCTCAACTCATTGATCTTGAGCAGCTACTAGACCGCTACTAGACCGCAACAAGAATAGTCGGATTCTATCTTAGTTTGATAAAGTGCATAACTGTGTCGGGACCTCTATAGTTCGAAAGAAAAAAAAAATTGCATAGCCTCGTGCTGAACGCATCTTCTTTATAGACGAACGTTGGCGACTCTAATCTTAACAATGTCCAGATTGGATAGACTCGTCATTCTTCTAGAGACTGGCTCTACACCCTTCATTCGGAATACAGCAGCCGATCAGCTTTCGGACCTTGCAAAAAACCACCCAGAGGATATCATATCGTTATTGGGAAGAGTATACCCATTTTTGAAAAGTGATACATGGGAAACGAGGGTTGCAGCAGCTAGAGCATTCGGAGGTATTGTCAACCACGCACCAAAATGGGATCCAAATTCAGAGGCGTCCATCATGAAAGAAGAGCAATTACAGAAACTAGAGGATCAAGACGATATAAAGAGAGAGGATGAGCCGAACGTCAAGCTCGAACAAAGTGAAGAGTTGCGTAAGTTGGACGAAACTCTTTCCACACTTCTCTCCTTTGAAGCTTGGGATTTGCCACAATTATTGCAGAGTGGTAGAAAACTCTTGGCGTCTGGAGGCATTGAATACAGCGCACTCAAAACGGACCCGAAAAGTGAAGCTTTTCTCATGAAACTAAAAAAGCAAAAATCCTTGGTGAAGCCAGAGGAAACGATCCACGAAAGCCCACAGGTGAAGACCGAAGAGGATGATGGAGAGGTCAGCTCGGAGGCAAGACTGTCAAATGGCCTGCCCGCCCCAGACACCGCCGGAAAGTCACCGGCTGCGAGCGCCCGCTTGAAAGCGATGCAGAGAAGAAGGGCCAAGGTGAACGCAAAATCTTCCGCGAGTAAAATTACACCCGTTGATTTGTCGCAGTCTTCATTGTCGAGAAAACTCAGTGAGAATGGTGATTCTGACGCAAGCTCGCAAAAGGCATCTTCGGCTAAGTTTGATGTCACCCCCCAGCAAGGCGGGTCAAAATTGATGGTGGAGACAAAACCAACCGACTTCTCACCTTTGATCTCGCAACATGCCAAAGTTGCAGGGCTCATTTGGCAATTTCAAGGAGTGTACGAGCTACTTTTGAATGATCTTTTTCACGACAAATGGGAGGTACGACACGGTTCGGCTTTGGGTCTAAGGGAACTAGTGAGAGCTCACGGGGATGGCGCGGGCCGAGTCATGAATAAATCTCAGGAGGAAAATGACAAAAACAACATGGCTACTTTAGAGGATTTGGCTGTGCGAATTTGCACCCTTTTTGCTCTAGACAGATTTGCTGACTACGTGAATGACACTGTTGTCGCGCCCGTGAGAGAATCAGGCGCACAAACTCTTGCTGCTTTGCTACTACATCTCAACATTGAAACCACCCTCAAAACGTTTGGGGCCCTCAAAAGCTTAGTTCTCCAACTGCAACTGACCGAGCCTGACTCTCCAAAATTCTGGGAGGCAAAACATGGTGGAATGCTCGGAGTGAGATATTTTGTGAGTGTCAGAACCGAAGTTCTTCTTTCACTGACATCTCTCATCGATTCGGTCGTATTGATGGTCCTTCATTGTTTGAAAGAAAGTGAAGATGATGTGCAATCCGTGGCGGCCTTGACCCTAGCTCCAATCGCAAATGAGTTTGTCAAGACCAGAACAGAAGTGGTCAGATCTCTTTTGGAGGTAGTCTGGGAGTGCCTTTCGAACTTCGAGGATGATTTGTCTGCATCCATTGGATCTGTCATGGACTTACTATCTAAACTTTGCACTCACAAGGAAGTCATTGAGATCATGCAATCAGCAGATTTCCAAGACTCGCAAAAGTCATTTGAATTGCTAGTGCCAAAATTGTTCCCCTTTTTGAGGCATCCAATCTCCAATGTGAGAAAAGCTACTCTAAAAACCATACAAGAGTTTCTCAACATTGGCGATTCGACAACGAAATTGTGGATCTCTTCGAAAGCCTTGAGACTCTTATTTCAAAACTTACTTGTCGAGCAAAACCCAGAGATTCTTCGACTTTCTCAGGAAGTCTTTCACATGTTGCTTTTGGAGATTGAAAGCAACAGCAAATTGAGTTCATTGGACAAGTACCTCACTCCACACTTACATCCATTGATGACGTTGATAATGACCCCAATTGGTATTGCCAGACACAACTATCAGATGAACGCCAACCTTCTAATGAAACCTTCAGGCTTTAACTTTGCAAACAATGAAATGTCTTGGTACGCAGAAAGCGAGAGTGAACTATATCTTGAAAGCGTTGCGGAAGGTGCCACGATAAATCGCGGAAGGAAAAGGAAAGCCGAGGCAAAAACAACGCCCAATTCTGCTGACGACCTCAGGATAAACATTGATGCTCCTGTTCACAGCGGTGACGTGATGTTTGTTGGGTTTGATATCTTCATTGCTACCAGAACTGCATCGGCACAGGCTTTTGGACAAGTTCTTTCAAGACTAGAAAACAGGACAACTATCTCAAAGACATTGAAATCGCTTAAGCTCCATCTCAAGTCCCCACACGCAACTCCTCGATTGTTTACGTCGATAATTTTGGAGGAATCTGCGAAAGCCTCGAGCCTGGCCAAGCTGGCTGACCTTTACGCTGACTTCATTCACATTTTCACTGACTCTTTGGCCAACAACAATGCTGTGCAGAATTATAGAGAGCTTGTTCCAATCTTGAAAAGTGTTAGGACCGCATGCCTACAACTTTTAGATGTCTTTGTGAGCAAAGGATGTCTCACGGGGAGTAAGATCCCACAGCTTCCTGTCATCGTCCAGGGAGAAGCTGGCTGTGGCGCCGAAGCCTTTGGGATTGAAAGTGCCGTGAGCCTTGTGGAAGAAACCTATCCTAAGTTGGTAAGGCAACTCACCGCGTCGGCACGCATATCTGCCAATCAAGCACTAGAGGATTCGAGACACCGCATTACTGTTGCCTTGAACGAGGTGCATATTGCTAACAGTCAACGCTCGACAAGCATATTCGCGGCTTACTCTGCAGCCTTGTTGGCTCTCGGCGGTATTCCAAAGAAACTCAACCCGGTCATTCGCTCTCTCATGGATAGCATAAAACAAGAGGAGACGCTCCTATTGCACGAAAGAACGGCCTGCGCAATGGCTCATCTCATAGATGAACTCAACAAAAATGGGAAAAGAGCTGCTTCGGATAAGATCTTAAAGAACTTGTGTGCATTTCTCTGTGTCGATACATCAGAAGTACCGGAGTTCATTCACAACGCAAAAATCGAAGATCACATACTATCACTCAGAAAAGAGGAGTCCGCGAAAGATCCTGCAGATCTTGCTGCACACGAGCGAGCTGTACATGAGGCTAGAATCAAGCGGAGCGGAGCGCTTTTGACATTGGAGCAGGTTATAAGAAGTTATGGAGATGATCTCATGCAGGCGCTTCCAAAATTGAGGGAGATTCTATTCGGGCCACTCGAGCTATTGGAAACATGCCCCACCGCCATCTCGGAGGATGACGCAACTGGTCAGAGTGTCATAGATGCTTTGGGAGTATTGAGAGCTATTTTGCCCAAATTAAATCAAAGCATACAGCAAGAGTGTGCTAGCATTTTACCGCGTCTTCTTTCAGGTCTCAAAAGCAAACTCGCTGTTTTCAGGTATTCCTCGTCCAAATGTTTTGGCACTTTATGTTCTGTGTTGCCGGCCAAGGCGTTCCCTTTCATGGTGAAGCTGATACTTCCGATGCTCAACAACGCGAGTGAATTCAGAGAACGTCAGGGTGCCATAGAAACAGTTTACCACGTGACAAATACCATGGGGTCGGATATCTTGCCCTATATTGTGTTCTTGATTGTCCCCGTGATGGGAAGAATGAGTGACGCTGACCAAGACGTTAGAGTGCTAGCTAGCACTACCTTTGCTTCCATAATCAAGCTTGTTCCATTAGAGGCCGGAATCCCGGACCCACCAGACATGCCCGAGGAGTTATTAACTGGTAGGGAGAGAGAGAGAGAGTTCATACAACAGATGATGGATCCTACAAAAATCGCGCCTTTTGAACTTCCGGTTGCCATAAAAGCCACCTTGCGAAAGTATCAACAGGACGGTGTTAATTGGTTAGCTTTTTTGAATAAGTATCATTTGCATGGTATTTTGTGTGATGACATGGGTCTCGGGAAAACTCTTCAAACAATCTGTATTGTTGCCTCAGACCATCACATTCGCGGAGAAAACTTCAAGAAGACAAAATTGGACGAGTTCAAAAAAATCCCTAGCTTGATTATCTGCCCACCCTCGTTGACGGGCCATTGGGAGCAAGAACTCAATCAATACGCTCCTCTTTTAAAAGTCGTTGTTTATGCTGGCGGGCCTACAGTCAGGGCTAGCGTAAGACCTTTCATTTCAGAGGCAGATGTTGTTGTGACGTCATACGATGTCTGCAGAAATGATGCAGACACTTTGGGCGAGTTGTCATATAATTATTGTGTTCTTGATGAGGGCCACATTATTAAGAATTCTGCATCGAAGCTAAGCAGAGCGGTGAAAAGAATGAATGCTGAACATCGCTTGATATTGTCGGGAACCCCTATTCAGAACAACGTTCTTGAGTTGTGGTCTTTATTCGACTTCTTGATGCCAGGTTTCCTTGGCACTGAAAAGCATTTCATGGAAAAGTTTGCCAAGCCAATAGCTGCAAGCAGGAACAGCAAAACATCTTCAAGAGAGCAGGAAGCAGGCGCGTTGGCACTTGAGTCTCTACACAAACAAGTTCTCCCTTTTATGCTTCGGCGCTTAAAGGAGGACGTGCTTTCCGATTTGCCGCCCAAGATAATACAGGATTATTATTGTGAGCTCTCAGATTTGCAGAAAATTCTTTATAAAGACTTCGTCACCAAGCAGAAGACTGTCATAGAGGAGGAAATCACCAAAGAGGATCCTATGGACACTGTTGAGGACAACTCGAAAACTCACATCTTCCAAGTTCTTCAGTACATGAGAAAGTTGTGTAATCACCCTGCACTTGTGATGACTCCCAACCATCCTCAATCTGCCAAGATAACCGAGTATTTGAAGAACAATAAGTCGACGCTTCAAAGTATCGAGCATGCGCCCAAATTGACGTCGCTAAAATCATTACTTCTTGAGTGCGGTATTGGTGTTCGCGATAGCGAATTTTCTGGAGCCAGAGTCAAGGCCCAGCAGAAGCAGCAGCAAATTGTGTCATCCGAGGGAGTAATTTCAGAGCATCGTGCTCTAATCTTTTGTCAATTAAAAGACATGCTTGACATCGTTGAGGACGAGCTTTTCAGAAAGCACATGCCTTCTGTGACGTACATGAGGCTAGACGGCAAAACAGATCCACGAAACAGACAAGCGATCGTGAGAAAGTTCAATGAAGATCCTTCGATAGATGTTTTGCTATTAACTACCAAGGTAGGAGGTCTTGGTCTCAATTTGACTGGAGCAGATACTGTGATATTTGTTGAACATGACTGGAACCCCATGAACGACTTGCAAGCCATGGACAGAGCCCACAGACTTGGGCAAAAGAAGGTTGTGAACGTTTACAGGCTAATTACCAAATCAACTCTAGAAGAAAAAATAATGGGTTTGCAAAAGTTCAAGATGAATATCGCGTCTACAATTGTCAATCAGCAAAACGCTGGACTTGCGTCCATGGACACGAATCAGTTGCTCGACTTATTCGATGTTGAAGAGAACGCAACCAAGGTCGACAGCAACGGCGAGAATAAGGACAAAAATATACAGGAAGATTTGACTGGTGGCCTTGTCCCATCAGATGCGGTCGGCGAATTGGGTCAATTGTGGGATGAGTCGCAGTACGAAGATGAGTACAATCTTGACAATTTTATCAAGACACTTAAGTAGCTTTGGCAGCAATATTTGATGATTTGGCCACAATGGATTGAGAAGCATTTTTACGAAATATACACGTGCTATTTTGTAGTGACGCCACTCGCTGACTTTAAGGTCTTGTTTCGGTGGGGCCACGGGCGGTATGACATTTGTGCGCATAGTGGTACGCCACGATTAGAGCGATGCGGCCTGCACCCACACTCATCTTCCTTCGCAAAAGAAGACGCAGACACCATACGTTCGGAGAACATTTCAAGCAGTTGACCATGCGTGGGCCTTCAAAAAGTCTTTCGCAGAAGTTGGAGGATGATATCGCAGAAGCGGAGCCATTTCTTGTGTCGGACGAAAAGTCGAGCACTCAAAGGCAGGCTGAACCCATTGACAGCTCTACACCGAAAAGCACACCCAAATGGGTGCATTTTATAGCAGGTGGCACTGGTGGCATGGTAGGTGCTATTGTGACATGCCCTCTCGATGTCGTGAAGACGAGGTTACAGTCAGATTCATACCACTCAGCATATAACAAAACACCAAAGTCGGGCAATCCGATTGTGAAGGGATTCCAACACTTCAAAGAAACGTGCGGCGTTATTCTGTCGATTTACCGCACTGAAGGTGGAAGAGCCCTCTTCAGAGGGTTGGGCCCGAACTTGGTTGGCGTCATTCCAGCTAGATCCATAAATTTCTTTACGTACGGATCGAGTAAAGAAATCATTCTGAGGCAGTTCAACAACGGCGAAGAAGCCACCTGGGTGCATTTGGGCGCAGGAATCAGTGCCGGGTTCGTTACTGCAACAGCCACCAATCCAATCTGGTTGATCAAGACTAGACTTCAGTTGGACAAAACCAGAGGCAAAAATTACAAAAACTCTTGGGATTGTCTAAAATACGTCATTAAGACCGAAGGCGTAAAGAGCTTATACAAGGGTTTGAGTGCGTCTTACTTGGGAGGAGTCGAGTCCACTTTGCAATGGGTTTTGTATGAGCAGATGAAAGCGTTTCTAAACAAAAAGTCACTAGAGATTCATGGGCATGACGAGTCGAGCAAAACCACCAAAGACCTTGTTTTGGAGTGGTGTGCACGTTCTGGTGCAGCTGGCGCGGCAAAGTTTGTCGCTTCTTTGGTCACATATCCTCATGAAGTTGTGAGAACGCGGCTCCGGCAAGCGCCCGCAGCAGAGACAGGCAAACCAAAATACACGGGACTAATACAGTGTTTCAAGCTAGTGATCAAAGAAGAAGGTTTGGCTAGTATGTACGGTGGGTTGACGCCTCACTTGCTCCGGACGGTTCCTAATTCGATCATAATGTTCGGGACGTGGGAGATTGTGGTCAGACTTCTTTCTTAAAGAATAAAATTTGTTCTTCTTGTATATAGCCAGAAAAAAACCGCAATGAAAGCTAGGACGCACTTTATGAATCGTCCGAGAGCAGGCCTTCTTCGCTCTCGGAATCTAGATACCTCATGTTACCTTTCTTTTGTGGCGAGGCTGAGTCTTCGACCTTTGATTCAGGCGTTGAAACATCCTTTTGCTTCCGCTGCGTATTTTGGACAAGTTTATAGAACCTCGGTGGGTTTCCTTCCGGTGGTGTGATATTGTACTCTCGTATTAGTGGGTCCAATTCGTGATGATGAGGTGCTTTCAAGGGCTTTGCGAGGTTGGGGAAAATGGGCCTCACCCCCATGAGCCGATTTGAATGTGGAACCTTTCCAAGGGGATTAAGCTCGGGATTGAAGTAGATTGAGTCCTTTCCGAGGAGCTTTCTTTGCGCCTTCTCTTTTGCGTCTTTTAATTTCTGGCGTTGAGCCAAAAACAGGTCGACCTTCTCGGCATGTAGTTTGTGTTTTTTTATGAAAGCCCAATCTTCTCGTAGCCTTTGAAGTCTCTTTTGTTGATAATGATCATTTTCTGGTACTCTTTCCAACCTCTCGATTTGGAGGTAGATTCTGATAGGGTCCGCCGAAGAAAGTTGCTCACGTTTACTTTGTAGTTTCTGCCTAGATTGAAGCTTCTGTTTGTTCTTTTGCTCGTTCTTTCTGACCTCTCTGGCTAAGCTATAATTGCCTCGTATCATGCCGTCGGTATGCTTTGGAAGCTTCCATTGGGTCCAATCTCAAAAACGAGCGGTCGTGTTTGAACGCGCGACCGATATTCAGCTGCTTATGAAATGCAGAACATTTCGAAGGCTTACGACATTTTTTGCCTTTTTCGATGTGGTTAATGCTTTCGTCTGAGTAACGTAGCTGAACTTAATTTTCCTTTGTCTAGCATATTTGGCGGATTTCGGTCTTTACATAAATCACGGTTATTGTAGGATTCCTCGATCGTACCAATAAATGGGTGCGAAGCCGAGCTGTATAATGTAACACTCTCAACTCGAAATCTTCCGGCGATGAACAAGCCACAACAATCTCCCGAGGGGCCCAAGTTAAATCCTCACAATGATATCCCGGTTGAGTCGCTCGAGCTCATTCGAAACAGACTTCATCAGGTTTACCAGTCCTTACGAAAGCTAGCGGACCAAATCAACTACACCAACAGGAACCCAAAGGCCAAACTCCCCAGCTATTCAAGCTTGCATGGGCAGTTCCAGGTATTCATAACACAGTTGCACAGTATAGCATCTCAACTAGATCATAACAGTGAAGTTTTAGGGTCTACCAATGCGTATCCCCTACCTAACTTCCCGACAACGCAGCATGAGGGATTGGTGACGACGCTTTTGCGTAAAAAGCCCCTACCCGCAGTCGATGAATGGGTCGATGAAGCCATGACAAACAGCGAGGCCTTCAAACTTACAGTTGAGAAGGATAACGAATTTGCTGAGTGGTGCTTTTTGAAAGTGAAGGAATTGGCGGATGAATTCAATTTTGACGGGTTCCTCACAAAAGAGGATATCAAAGCCCAGCAAGACGAAAGCCAGTCCACGGAAAATGTAGAGGAGCCAGATAGAATTCAACCGTTTGTGCCCTCGAAGCCACCCATGAGGCCTGATGTGGCGATGAAGTTCATGACGCACGGTGTTTTGAAATAGAGACCGCCAAGTTGAAATTATGTCAGAGGCGTACTTTATACTATTCTAGGGTGTCTATAAATAATGACTCGAGTATGAAATCAGTTTTTCCGCTAAAAAATGCACAAGACCATGGAGATATGTTTAAACAGACTCGGACTCATCGATTTTGAGAAAGTCATAGAAATACAATATCGCAAACACGATAAATGCAGTTGCACCACCAAATGTAACATTCCGCATAGAGATTCTCTTTGCTAAAAGTTGCCCGCCAATAGTAGCAGTAGCCGTGCAAAGACCATGTCCGATGATAGCTCCGAAAATGACAAACCAGTAATCTGAACCGGCCGCCATAGCAATGGTGGCAATCTGAGACCGGTCTCCCCACTCACCCAAGAACGTCATGACGAACACCTGTATCCATACAGGCGAGAGGATGAACGAGGCCAAGTTCGTTAATTGAGAAAGGTAATTTGTCTTTTTGGAGACTGGCTGCATCTCCGATCCGCCTTCCTCCAAATCTGTCATCTGGATATTCATATTGCTCGCCTGTAGCTCTTCCTCCACTTCGGCCATCTCGTCTCCCACGCCTGCGTCTTTAGACATTGCGCTTCCTTCTTTGAAAAGCTTGAACCCAAAAACAACAAACAACACAGCTGCAAGGAGTTTTGTGATTTTCTCGGAGATCAAGCTAGGCAAAGCGTGACCGACAATACCCAGCAAAATCGTCATGAGTGCCAAAGACGAGAAAGCTGCCGAGAATACAACATACTTGGGATGTTTCATTGACATCAATGCTGCAATCAAGAAAGTCTTATCGCCGATTTCAGACACAATAATCATTGAGATAGCCATATAAAACGATTCGAAGTCATGACTCTCCTTGTTCGAGTCATCTGAGTCTCTCAGCCCCAAGCTCGAAGGCACATTGTCGGCATCACTTACTTTATCAACCTTCAAAGGTAAACCCGCGGCAGGCTTGAGGTCGGAGGTCCGAGGCGAACCAATTGCCGAAGCCGCTAACGACGTAAAAGCCAATGAAGAGACGAGAAGAGCAAACAGGGACGAGAGCCTCATGGCGTGCGGTTGCAGTCAAATTTGAAAAGAGTCCTACGAGCCTCTCTTTATATATTTTCTGAAAACGTCGCAGCGGATGTGGCGGCACGTGAGGCGCGATGCAGATAGATCGATCAAAAAAACTAAGCCACGGCGAAGTTGAGTACTGCCTATGACAATCACCTTTTTGTCCCCAAATTTCTGTACTGTGTGCACTCAATGCGTTCGAGAAGACAGCATTGATTCTTACGATCACCTCACGTATGGATACCGTTCAAAATGGGGTCTTGCACTGCTTTTGTGAACGTTCGTAATTGTCAGGGGAGAAAAGGAGGACGCGCGCGCTTTTGACATGCTGCTGCGGCCTGCGCTCTTATCAACTTACGAACATGAGATCTTCACAGCAATGAGATCGATGAGAATTCAGAGTGACAGTGCAGTAAAAAATGTCATGCAGATTCTTTCGCTAAAAGATAGGATATTTGGAATGGCTTTCGAGGAAGCCATTACAAGTCTTTTCTCTTTCTCGTTGTTTATTCACTAATATTGTATTCGCAATAGACGTGCGTAAGACGCGCAATTGGTCTCCAGATTGATTTACGCAGGAGAAACACTGCAGCTTTTCGTCCGCATTCGTGGACAATCGAGTGGTTGAACAAAAGTGATTGGCTGGCGCATTCGGCAGACTTGTACGATTGGATGTGCGCTGGTATGTGCGCCGCTAACATGCTCTATACCAGACGCTAGCGTGGAATCCTCATTCCGATGTGTTATCTTTATGTCTGTATTGGTGAGCCTCAGGATTTCGTCGCCTTTCAGTTGGAAGCTTTCAATGTTTGGTGCTAGTCAATCAGCCTTGACCCGGTAGTTGGAACTCATTACCCCACGAACCAGGAGCCTGAATAAATGAGTCACAATTAGAAGCAGCAATAGGTTGCAATTGGCTGATCAATCTCAGATTTTTTATTCACTGCACACTCTTCGGGCGGTAAATCTACTCACTGTTGAGGGATCGGCGGACTCGTGGCGTTATCATGAGCATAAGAGTCTTTTGAGTGTAACAATATGAGCGCACCGCGAGTCTGCACTGTAAATGTGGTGCAAACGACAAATGGCTAGTCTCCATTGTTCTCGCATTTGCTCAAGAATCGGATCTAATTCTGTTCTATATCTCGTGCAAATTTTGTTTCAGATGTGAATGCAACTTGCCAATGCATTGCCTCACATGTCGCGGCGTGCTGTGTTCTAGACCCCTGATTCTGGCGTTGTGTTCCTAGCACGGTGCGACACATCGCTGTTTGTGCATCTTGGTGCACCACGGGTCACATCATCCGGCATGTGTTAACACAATGTAAACTGCATATTCGATATTTTATTTGGTTCACTCCTGAAGTATGCAGCCCCACGTTTTGCGCACACCCCATGACCCCAAGAAACGTAAAGCCCCGTGACGATGTCAGCCGCTCGCAGTTACTTAAGTGCAACTCCATTTGCTTGTTTCTTTTTCTTCTCTCCCAATCATCAACCTAAGCGCATACAAGGATTAGCAGATATTCCACTGATTCATTAATTGAAATTTTTTAGAACCACGCTTTTCGACAATAAAATACCCATCTAATGTCGCCGGATAGATCAACAGTCACATTTGCTTCGCCAAAGAGAACTCGGGCAATTTCAAACTCAGAAATCCGCCCATCCCAACGCCCAGAGATCTTCGAGTCTCCAGATGTCAAAAGACACCACTCGGCGTCTGTGTCATCGGTCGCATCACTTTTTTTCACATATGTCCGACGATTATGAAACATTTTCGAGGAAATCCTCATACGAGCGCGAAAATGTCGATTTGGAGAAGCAGCTAATAATCAGCGCTGGTGGTACCGGTGCTAGTGTGTGGTGTTTTTTGATGAAAATTCTACTTCTCACGACAGTCGTTGTGGGATGCGGAGTTCTTGTCTTTTATGCTCTTTAGACGAACGATTTTGCCGAAGTCATAGCCAATATTGATAACTTTGACATTTTCACCCACAAGTATGAAACAAGATTTTAATGTTGGTATGCCTACAGAATGTGCCTAATGTTCAAGCTACGTGCTATCGAGCAGGCTCGATCGAATATGTCTCACATCTCACTCATGCAGCCCACTTACACGAGTATATGTATAGAAATAAAAGCACATTCACTCATAATCTCGAGAGAGTTAACCTCAGTCAAGTCATCATTATTGATCTTAAAATTGATTTTCTTAGATTGAGTGGACCCCGGAATTGCGCTCGACTGTGGCAATGCAAGATCGCGCGCATCTAGTAATCGCCTTAACGGCTACTAGGATGGCAAATACTGAAATTGAAGCACGCTAATGCGTTCTTTCTCGAAATCATGTTTGAGACAAGGCAAGCCGTCTGCGCTTGCAGAACGTTTCGAGAAGATTCTCAGTGAGAAGATCGACGCGTCCAACAAATCCGTGATTGATGCAGAGCCCACCTTGCACGCGCTATATTCGAAGTATCACCAAGATGAAAGAGACGCCAGCAGCTTTAAAGACGCGCAATTACAGGATAAAACTCAGCTGGAAACATTCAAGAAAGCGTTTCAAAAGGAAATTGGTTATGTCGCGAGCGAGCATTATCTCAAGACGAAAGAGGATCGGGTGATCGCCGACCACTGGGACGGAACGGAAAAGGTACAGGATACGGCGTTGAGAATGATTCTTGATTCGGCTCCGAAAGCTAAGAAAATCAAAAGAGGGAGGACTCTATTTACGCCACCAAAAGCATATGGGGTCCGGGTAACAGATGCAAAGGAAGGCTCATTGGATTACAAGATATCAAAAACATTAAACACAGCGGAGAAAGAGAAGGAAGAATTCCGAGAGATGTACAAGGAGAGACTTTTAGGTCCGGCAATGTTCATTGACCATACATCGACAAGCTCAATAATGGGGACAATAGGCAGTATGGCGAGCGCTCGTATCAATGCAGCTATAGACCGCAAGACAGGGAAGTTTGAGTCTCCTAACATGGACAAAGTACGCGGAAAGCCTTTGGATACAGAGAGGTTGGTAAATGCGACGGACTCGAACTATTTCATGAACCAAATCCTCAAGAGTCAGGAGTGTCTTCCTGTTTGGATCGAGAATCAGCAAGGCATCGATCGGGACATAAGCTCATTTCGACTCGAACTCAGGAGAAAGCTATTTAAAGCTGTAATGGAAGTCCTCTCGAACAAAATCAAAGACAAAGACGCAAAGACTTGTCTTGAATATTTTCGGCAATCAGACCCAAAACAACTCCAGAAGGCCGCCAATAGCCGCTTGCTTAAGAGGGACTCAAAATACTTGAAAGCAAAAATCGAAGACTTGAATCGCGGCGTGAGAAATTACAATTTGCAGTGTCCGTCTACTGGACTTCACAAATGGAAACTTGTTGAAGAAAGGGAACTTGATAGACAATTCCATGAAATTTGTGCAAATTTTGAATCTCTTATAAGCGAGCATAATACTCACATCGAAAACTTAAAACTGGCACTGCCTGTCTCCGCAGAAAAAAACTTTATGTCTTACCAAAAATGGTGGTCATCAAGCGAAAAAGATAATCAAGACAAGGAGAAAACCCTCAGGCCGAATCACGGATTTTGGCGACTGTTGCGTAGACTATTTGGGGATTAAAGCTGTGACACCACAAGAGCTGCCATGAATGACAATAGAAGGCCAGACATCCATAGCTTCCACAAGGCTATTGTGTTGTATAGAATGCCCTTCCTAATGCGCGAGCTCTTAGAGGAAACGAGCTGATCTTGGAAAGCGACGCTCATTCTTTCTCTGCTAAACATGGAGTTTGCTCTTCCCGCACCGTTCTCTCCCAATGCATTCTTCGTTTGCTGGTCATACTCTGTGTAGTATTTGAAGAGAACTGACGCCCAGTCATCCACATCATTGGGCCTATTGAATCCAGTAGCAACATCTAGGTTTTTCTCGTCAAAATTTACGATAGACTCTAGTGGCCCACCTCTGTCGATAGCGAGAACCGGGGTCTTATGAAGCATACTTTCAACTGGAACAATACCAAAATGTTCGAATGTAGGAGTGGAAAGTAGCATTTCCGCAAAGCA
>JAKTYQ010000028.1:0-21738 GCA_030674525.1 Metschnikowia chrysoperlae
ATCGCGAGACATTTGTGCCTGAGAGGAGCGTGGCTCCCAAACCCCAGACATCGGTGAGGGGTTAAGTGTAGGTAGAACTATATGCCGCGAAGTGGCCTATTATTCGATTCTGACGGTTTTGCTTGGCTAGTGTGGTGGTGTGGTTGGTAGTTTGGCTTGTTAAGTTGTGGCTTAGAAATGTTTTCCATAATTGACTTTGTAAAGATTCATCCGTTACATCCTGATGGTGAGTATGTAGCCTGCATTCAAGCAAGGGGAAGCTGACGTGCATTTACAAAACTCTCACCGAGCGAGGCGCAGAAATTATGCTACAAATATCAATTCGGCTCAAGGTAATACATTCATCAGACCACCGACTATATACAAGCTAGATCAATTCGCTAATCATACGAGGTTCCATGGTCATTGCCCAGCGAATGCAGGACAGATTGTCACCATCCTCCGTCACGCGCAATTTTTTCAGTGTTGCGCATAACCATTCTTTATTCCTAAAAGCCCCCTTTGTGCAGGCACATGCCACCTTATTACACATTGTTACCTTCCGGTGCTGATCAGCTCAGTGAATGCGAAAAAGCTCATTGTCTGACCGGCCGGTAAGATTTCATCTCGTCACGAGTTCGCTCCTCGCCCTAACCGCCCACAGCATTCTCTTACTTATTGCTCCCACGAAGGCCTCACACTCATTAAACTCTGCTAAAGACCGAAGCATGACTTTCACCAAGCTTTATCGCAAGCGACTTGCGATCGTGGCCTTAATCCTCCTCTGTTTCATACTTTCAATCGTCAACTCTTTATTCAAACACATATCCGATGATCTGCTTGAAAACATATCTATCAATCTTCAGAAACACTCTGGTTTCAACCCTCGGACCATCACACATGGCCTATTTACCTACATCCAGTCAAGGTCAACGTTGCCGATCCCCGAAGACGCTCTTCACACTGCTTCTCTTCTAGCAAACGGCAGCGGCATCAATTTTCACTGGGATGACTGGGTGGACTTGTCACCGGGGAACGCTTACCTTGATAGAGCAAGAAAAGCACACCCTGATGGGGTGTGCGATCCAGGCTTGAGCAAATTTGCGCAAGTGAACCCTTATTTCATGGAGTCATATACCACAAAAGTGAATCGCGGCATGGCAAACTTGTACTGCGTGAAAGACATTCCAAAGCGTGTGCTTGTCTCGACTGACACAGGATACTTTGAAGTTCCAGTAGCAGGCAAGAAAAGACTAGGACAAGAAAGCTTCACAAGTGCGGTCACGAAGAAAGCGCTCGTTGATTTGATTTATAGCACGCCTCAGCTAGACCCGCAACATAAGGAAGCTGCTGATGTGAAGTTTATCAAATATTTGCCCTCGCAAAAATCTGTCAACATTAGCCCGCAAGACTTCGTATTTGACCTTGACAAAGAAATCTTGTCGTTGAAAGAAGCCCTAGCCGCCAATTCCATTCTGTCAGAAGACATAGAGCACCTCAAATTTTTGGAGGCATCCAATTCAATTGTCGATCTGGCTGATCGCTTTTTTAAATACCCATGGGTTTACACGGATGTTGTTGCCGGTCGCTCCCATCACACTTCGTTTCCCTTTTTCAGGAGATACATTTCCAGCAAGGAAAGACAGAGTGTTATTCAGCATATGGTCAGAGCGTGGTTCAAGTTTTCGGAAGCCAGCGGGGTCAATACATGGGTCAATTATGGCTCTCTTCTAGGTTGGGTATACAACGGTGTCAATTTGCCATGGGATACTGATGTCGACGTACAAATCCCAATTAAACAGCTAGACCAACTTTCCAAGCGATACAACAATACCCTTATCACAGAAAATCCCAAAGACGGAAACGCGAAGTACCTTTTTGAAGTCTCTCCCACTTACACCCGGCAAGGTAATGGCCGCAATTTTATCGATGCACGATTCATTGAGGTCAATACTGGCCTTTACATTGACATCAGTGTTTTGGCTCATACAAATGACCAGCCGCCAAAATCTTTATTGGCATCTATGAACAAAGACGAAAGGCTTCGATCTATACCGGTACATTGCAAAAATTGGAACTGGCATCTTCTTGATGAGATTCTTCCGATCAGGCACACCTTCTTCGAGGATTCGTCTGTTTACATCCCTCATAATATTCTGTCGATCTTGCTGCGCAAGTATGGACTGGACTCGTTCACCACCAAGCTGCTGTTCAATGGTCATCACTACGATCAAAATCTTCTGCTCTGGATCCCAGATAAGGAGGATTCAAGAGACTGTGTCATTGATACTGAGGCGGGGATGGGAGTGAACGCTTTGTCGAATGATTGCAAATCGAACTGGATCAAGGACGAGTATAAAATAGTATTTGGTGCAGCCGACTATCATAGGAGGTTCGACTCGAATATCGACACGCCCGCTCCGTACGACTTGAGACAAGTACCGGAGTTGCCTCTAACAAGAAAAGATCCGCACGACTACTTCGAGGACATCATCGAAAAAAGGGTCAGCTCGACAGATTGGTATAGTGGTTGATATGTTCGAACACTCTTCTCATTACATATTGCAGACGTCTCACCAGTAATTCGCCTACATCCCACTCATTGACCCTTAAGTCTTATCGCATATATAAATATCTCCTGTTTATTACGTAATCGTACCATAAGAAGCATGCAAGTGGATGAACTCGAGTTGTAGCACCTTGAGGGCGCTCGCAAGAGTTTCGGATTCAATGAGATGTCTAGTTCAAGGTGTATTGAATCATCCATTTACAGCAGCCTAATAGTTTGAAGACGTTTGGCGGGGAAGGTGGCATAGAAGTAGGTATATCAAAGTACATACCGTATGCCTATCCAGTTGTCAGTGTTCAAGTATGTCATCTTGAAGCGATATGCTGATAAGCACGGCTGACTTATCTCTTCAAAGCTACACAAGAATTCATTGTACCCGCTTCACTGTTGGGAGCGCCAATGGATACAGCGAGCATACCAATTCTACGATCAAGTACGAAGCGATGATCACTTTCGGAATAGCCTGATAGCGCAAGCTCGTGAATCATGCCGAAATACATGCCTGATAGCACTATTTGCTGGGGCAATCGCGCAATGTCCTAGTTACAAACAGCACTCGATGTAGAATTGTCTTTTGTAATTCGGTGTCTGAAGTCCAAAGAAGGCTACTTAGCCCACATTATGACGGAAATTTTGCCCCTCATCAAGAATAGCGCTTATACATACTCAATCTCGAAGACTGGACAAATATGTATTCGTGGAGGACGTCTCAAAAGATGGATAACTACCATGCAATGTGGCGCTGAGCTTATCGGTGATCACGTGGTAAAGTTGATTTCTCGTCTGATTAAGATTTCAAATGCCCTAGAATCAATTTCCGAGGATAGGACATCCTATTTCAGCCATCTTGCAAATTTTGCAAGCTGATCAAGCTTTTGCTGATTGACTTGTCGTCTGCTCGATTGAGAGCATTCAATAGTTCATAATGATAGTTAGTTCCGCGATTTGCGCCCCGGGATGATCCGGGACGAAACGAGACCATGCCTACGACATTCTTTGATTGAAGTTCAGGAGGGTTTACACTAGAAAACAAGGCTCCGTTTTGTCTAATCTATAAAGGATTCTTTGATATTCATTATTTCTCAGGCTCAATGACTATCAATTTTGTTTATCAATGATTTTGCTACGAATATCGCACTCCTATTCTCACCGAGTCAGGTTTCCCCACAGTTTGTTTGATCACCTGCCCCAAATTATCTGAGATATGGTCACGTGATATGGACCGGAGTCAGCCAACTCGGGCGGCGTGCTGAGAGTAATTAACGCTAGAATCGGGCACAATCGTTATCAAGTTATGTTTTGTATTTGCTTGTCAGTAAATCCTGTATTCTAGACATTCCCAAGTTGCCTTTGAGTGCTCAAAAGCGATTTTATCAAGCAAAAGGCCCAAGGCAATATGTCTACGCCTGCCAGCAAAAGAGTCTTGGTGTACCGATGTGCGACACGGCAAGCAGGTCCATCCAGAGAGTCGAGTATATTTCCCCTAGTAGCCAATCACCACAATTAATCGGCAACAAAGCAGAACAGGCCCAGCTTCAACCCGCCAGTCTAGGACCTAGTCATATTTAGCGTACTACTCTTTTGAGTTTCAATTTGATCCAAGTATTCGGTCTCTTCATTGAGCACATCTAGCTCACCAGAGTGCTTCAGTTTTTTGTTCCGCCCAGGTTGGAAAGAGACACCCAAGGTTCTCAAGGTTCTCATTTTCGTGCTTAACACCGAGCTCTTGCTGCGCTCTGAATAGAATCCCTGGCAAGAGCACGTTTTCATCTCGATTGAGAAGTCTTCGGTCATCTTTTGGTACATTCGCGTGAGAGAGCACGACCAAGTTTCAAATAACAACCCTGAAACAATATCATTTGTGTGGAGAAACCTGTCTGGACTTCCAACTCTGTGCCGCGATACATAGTTGAGGTATAGTCAGCGGAAAAGATCATGTCTTCGAATCTGGGGGAAATCTTTAGCGGGGGTGCAACCACCTCTCAGCATGTGGATGCAGATAATGACGATCACTTCCAGAATACCACATTTGCACTCAAGAGGACTCGATCTCTTGGCTTACTTGATGAATTTATCGACTCGGAGCAGCAGCAAAAGATCATCGAAAAGCGGAACGAAGAAAGGGAGAACGAGAAACAAGCAAGCCCTGATGGGGGTCGCTTGTCGAAAGAGAGCTCCGAAAGTAACTCATCACAGAACTTTGCAGTTTCTTCAGACCTGCAGGATGAGCATCCGTCGCCGGCCCCCACCGCAAGTTCAGCTTTCATCAAAAGCCCTGATATCGTCCCACATGATGATTCTCATTTGGTAGCCGAGCCGTCTCGGCATGTCGACTACTTGTCGCATCAATGGGATGTGTCTGATATATCTAAATCCTGGCGTTACGTGATTCTGAGAAGGAAGAATGTTGCAAACGCAGCGCGATTGGAGAATGCCAGTTGGAGAACCTGGGCTCAAAGAAGATTCAACTTGAAAACGATAAGCCCGGAGAAAGTCAACTGGTCTAAGGAAAGTGATGTGACCTGGCTCTACGGCCCGATCGTTGATGACGATGATCACGACCAGGACAATGCCGCAGCACCTGAAGACTCGCGGTCTTTCAATACGGCGAGTAGTGTTGTCGCAGGCGACATTTCCATAGCGCGAAAAACACATGGGCCTAAACCTATCTTGAAAAAGAGGACCATGGAAGACATCATGATCAGTCATCTGAATCTTTTAAAGTTGGAGATTGCTACTGCCAGAGCAGAACAAGAGCAAACGCGGCGCGAGGATGCTGCTGCGCAAGCAAGACGAGATGCGATCGAAGAATCTGGCTCAGAGAAGCCCCCGGAGTATTTTGATTACGATGCAATTTCAGCGAAACTCAACTCACAGTATCTGAACATCTCAGCTGCGAGTTCGACAAACAGCAGCTCTTTAAATTTAGTGGGAGTTCAAAAGCCTCAGAAAGATGACATTAACGATTCTTCGATTCCGAATTCTGCTGCCGGCGAGTCACAGTCGCCGTCCGGCAGTCCGAGCGCTATTATCCATTCAAGTTTACACAAACACAATTCCCCTCGACTGAGTGTTAAGGAAAAGCGACACATTCATTTCAATGACGAAGTCCAACAATGCATCGCAATTAACGATTCTGATCTTGAGAACGATGAGTATGACGAGTATGATGATGATGAAAATGACTATGATTACGAGGAAGACGACGACTACCTATATGAGAGTTACAACGCTGATTCCCAGGCTCCCCTGCATTATGAAGCTGGTGATGTTGATAATGACGACGATGACGATGAAGATGACGAAGAAGGTGGTTTTTTTCTCAACGTGCGATCACCTTCTTCTGCCCAAATGGCGGGCCCCCTTCCTGGTTTGTCCTCACAGTCCAACAACACACAACTGGCAAAATTGGGTGATGGGACACAGCGTACGCCATCAAAATCTAGCCTCAAGGATTTTCGAACGATTCATTCATTGCCGCCTACTACTTTGAACTATGGATCATATGATGAGGATAGTGACGATAGCAATCCGTACACGTCGAGCATCTCGCACAATGTTGATAGTAGCTCCAGCAGAGGATATGATTACTATTATGACTACAACACTGTTTACCAGGTGGATGCCAATCATGCAATTTATGGTGATGCGAACAAAACAAAACCGCCGGATGTGGTTGACGTGCCCGAGAATATCACAGTGGGCTCAAATTTTGACTACGAAATTATCGAAAATGACAATTCGGACGGCAAAAGCCAAATTAGTCCCGAGACCATGGGCAGCATTATACAACACGCGGGCTCAACAGAAGTTGAAAAAAAGGAGAAGTTGCCCATCTCGTCCCTAAATGACTCTGTTGGCAAAAAAGAGGTACAACGCCCGTTATCTTTGGAGGAGACTGATAGCGATGACTCTTCTGGGTCTGAGAGTGGCGAGGTACTTTCTATCAGTGCAAGAAACTCGAGTCAATCGTTGGCTCAGCTGGTATTCGGCCATACCTTGACTTCAGTGCATCTGAAGGATTTGCATTATCCGCAGCATATCGTTGAAGAACCTGAGCCTGATGCGAAACACATATCTTCCATAAACCCCAACTATTCGTCAACGGCCCTTTCTAAGCAACCGCACTCATCCAATTCTCTATCGGACCAATTTTTCGGCAATCACATGACAAAGGCAGAAACAGATGAATCACTTGGCCGCTCTTTTTTTGATACGGAATCCGAGAACTCCGGCCTGCAAACACCGCTTACGAAAGCTGTTATTTCGGGAACTCAGTCACCACCAGTTCTGAAGAAGACATCAGCGCTTCCCCCGCACACAACTTCAGCGTGCGCATTTCTGGGTGGCAAAAGGTCTACTGCCCCTATTCAAAAGTCATTCATTTTTGAGTCAGAAAGCGATTCGGATGACCAGATCGAAGACCCGCTCACTACTTCAAAAGATGACTTCGATAAAAATCGTACCAGCTATCTGTCATTGTATGAAGTCGCGGGCAGAAATGGTATCACATTGTCGACTACAGAGGGGAATGAAAATCAACATGCAAAGAAAGGTCTGGCAGTTACAAACTTTTTGGGAAGCTGGAACAAGGGTAACCTAAGCTGATTGATGAGATTTCAACTACGAATACATACAATATACTGCAAATTTTGCGTCAGAAATAGAAGAGTCGAAAGCATCGCAAGGATAGTGTCCCGAGAGTTCGTCCTCGAAAACGACGCGAAATTGGTCATTTGTTCGTGAGGGCGACCCGTACATCCAGACCCAGATCTCAGATCGAGTATTGGTGGCGGGGTGCATAGGTCGACTTCAACACCCTATGTTTGAAAAATTGACGAAGCTAGTCGTATTATCTTTGTTTGCTTTTGCTCTACCGTCTTTTGTTACACGACGTACATCAGAAGCCAAGGATGAAAGCGGGAAATGTGAATTGGTGGGCACATTCTCGCTCCTTACGCAAGCATTTTTAGGACTACTATGCTTGCTGTCTCTCATTGTGAAGCGATATTATGAAAACCCCGTACGCCGCACCTGGCAGGTTTGGTCATATGACGTATCCAAGCAGGTGGTGGGTGCCTCCGGTGTCCATGTCTTCAATCTTATACTTTCAATGCTAAAATCGCTGCCCAGCCAAGTGTTGTTTCGGAATGCCGACGGTTCATGTGAGGGTAGGGATGAATGTACTGGTGACCCATGCGACTGGTACTTCTTGAGTATAGTTTTGGATTGCACCATTGGCGTTTACATTCTTTACCTTGTCCTTGTGGTCCTAACTGCCGTGTGCAAAGACATATTGGGAATAACACAAATTGAGAGTGGCGAATACGGCCCAGATGAGCGACACCCATCTTTCAAAGCATTTGCAAAACAGCTCGCGCTCTATTTTAGCTCCCTCATGGTTACTAAATGTCTTTTGTATGCCTTCGTGGAGTGTTCCGAAAGCCAACTCTTGTGGATAACAAGTCACATCATTTTGTCGTGGCTAGACGAGTATCCTAACGAGTTTGAGATTTTCATTGTTATGTTCGTTGTTCCAATCTTAATGAATTCGTTGCAATTGATTTTAGTTGACAACATCATTCAGAATAAAAGCGTCTATCAACTGAGGGCCAAGTTAAATCGAGAAAGACTTTTGCCTTTAGCCCCGAACGTGGATGAACTGGTGGACCTTTTGGGTAAGGGAGATCATATACGTAATCGGGAGAATTACATGTCCACTGTGTAGATGAATAAATGTCTTTCATTAGGTGTCTTCTTTATATACCTTTCTCCGTTGAGCAAACCATTCTTGAAGAGAGTAGACACGAGACATTGATTGTGAGCAGAAAGTTCAAGAGTGGCTATTTAGCTCAGTTCCTAGTTGGTCTTGAAACCGTAACCTTTCATGCAAGCTTTATATTTGTCAATAAACTCTAGGCATTTCCCACCCTCTTCGCCGTTGAACAAGAGACACTCGTCCCTTGCTCTTTTCTCATCGAGGCACACACAACATGGCTTTGGTTTGCTAGTTGTCCCTGATTTATTAGGTGTATTCGGTTCTGTCATGACAGTAAAGGTCGTAGTAAAGTAAATGAAGGGTGTGGCTAACCGTTCCCATGAACGAATAATGTGCTGGGCGGCGGGTCTGCAGGAACGGTAGCGACGATGATGGCAGTTTTCCCTTCTTACACTTTACTTCCTACATAAGCCGTGAATCCGTGGCTTTTTCCCCAAAACATCAGGTAGGATTTAACGCAAAATGCAATTCTATGAATAAAAGTAAGACGACATCAGTCATATGTCAAAAACTTACGTGATTCATTCGATGTATATGGACGCGAAGCGGCTCGCTCTTCCTTTTTTTGTCTTTAGCTCTTGGTCTCTCTTTGATGAATTCTCGCTTTTTTGCTTGATACATTCCATTAGCTTCCGTGTATCCACAATTGCTTATTGAGCTCTCCGCAAAACTACAAATTCATAGAAAAGCCTAACCAGTTTCGCTCCCATGCACCTTAGATGATATCTTGGCGTGGCAGCGAGCGAAGTTTAAATAGTTTGTCATCGCTCCACTAGCTGTACCCCGCCTACGAGCAATGTCAGTTTCAGAACTTGTATAGGGGATGAACCATCGAGTAAGAAAATGGCGGAGTTGTCAAACATCATTTTTGGGAACCGATACGACAATTACCAATTTTCTGGGGTCACTCAACTGGGGTGCAATTTTTTTATATGAGCCCAGTTTCGCGGCAAACTCTATACAAAGATGATCGTAAATCAACGAAAAGAAATAGATGCTTTGTGATTTTGATAAAAATGAAGAAGCGCGTGACCTCCGCTACGCAATCCGAAGAGTCTTCATAAGCCATATGGAATCAAGGTGATTTAATGAAAGGACTTTCAGCAAGATCTCTCCAAACGGTCAAATTGGCCCGCCCCGCAGCGAGCACACGCGAGGTTAAAACCTGCATACCCACACTACGACTATCAACATTAATTCTTATTATTCTTCACAGATTAAGAGTTATTAAGCGTGAATGGAATCAGAAACTACTCGCCAAAGCTTGGACAGGCTATCATTGGACACATCTGCAAATATCAACGAAGATGTGACCTGGGCATCCGAGATTTCCAGTGGGTCAAGACACAAAAAGACTGAGTCTATATTTTCTAGTCTACGAACAAGCATAGATGGAAACTCCGGCTACGTTAACAATTTCAACATCTTAACACAAGGAGACGACCCAGAAGACAAACCTTCCACAAGGAGGTCTACCATTTTAGGCCCGAATTCCATTTTCGATCTAACTCAAGCCCTCGATTCGGCCAGGGTGAAGTTGAACAAGGCGTTGAGACCTCAGGTGTCTGTCAATGGCGGATCACAAACATACTACAATCTTAATAAGCCTTCCACCAAGGAAATCCCCCCTATACAACTCCAGACGCTTAAGCATAAAGTGTCGAGTGATGCGTTTAAGAGATTGCTAGTCGACGGGGTCAACGAGGAGTATAAGAATTTCGAACTAAGCTACAACCCTTTAACGGTAGATGTGTTGTCAAATCTCGCTCAGCTGTACAATACAATCGGACAAGAAACGTTCCAGACTGAACATAGTGAAGATGACATTGAAAGTTGTCCAATCCCGCCTGAATTTAAAGATTCACACTTTCGTCTCGATGATCCAAGGGTGTTTCGTCAGGTAATGCAACACTCCAGTATTTCGCAGAACCAAGGAGGCTCCGAAGAGACTCAGCTCATAAATAATCCAGAGGTGCAGGAAAAGCTTCTACGTTATCTTGACCTGGTGGAGATACAACTCATCTCTGAAATTTCCAAGACGTCTAACTCCTTCTTCACAACACTTGGTGACATAAAGGCCATCAAGTCTGAATCTAGAGCTTGCGTTGAGAGGCTCGCTATCGTGGACCAGAAACTTGCATCGATTGAGAACTCACAGGCGAAGGCCGGTCTCGAAATTTTGAACCTACTTGATGAGTCCAGAGGCGTTGATCGCCTAGAAAAGTCGGTTCTACAGCTCAAAAGCATTTTGCAACATATCGAGGAAGCTCGATATCTTTATGATAGCGGCAAAAATTTTGAGTGCCTCAGGAGAATTAGTACCGTCGAAAATTTGATAGGGGGCGTGAAAGACGAAGAGTTTTCAGCGTTTGATCGACTTCCCCCAGAATCAGAGTCTTCAGACTTTTTGGTGAACATGTCGTACCTATCTTCTCTCCGGACGAGCAAGAAGGATTTGGGTGAATTAAAACGTGCTTGCAGTCAAGGGTATATAACGCAATTTGTGCATTTTTTGATCGATGACTTGCGCTCTCACTACCAATCGGTTCACGTTTCGGATGCAGTCAATCGAATGGATGCCGCCAACCATAGAACAAAGCCTTATGATACGCCACTTCTTGAAAAGTCTTACTCGGACATAGCCCAAGAAACACTGGAGTCTTTGCGGGATTACATAAAAAGTTTGACAAAGTTCGGGTTCCTCCTGGAAGCTTTCGCACAATACCAAGAAAGTATTCTCACCGAGGCAAAGTCTATAATAAGGTGTGGACTACCCATGGAACACCAATCTCAGTCTAAAGTTAGGCAGCGGGCGATGATGCGCACTTCACCTGATATCACAAAGCCTGACGTTTCGTTGATCGAAGATCAACCTTCATCTGATTCAGACCACAACAAGGGAACGCTATCGAGCAATATCAAAAGTTTGAGTAATGGAGAATTTACTGACATGATGAGGACGCTATATGCTCGTTTGTCAGAGTGCTTGAGGCGATTGACTGTGCATCAAAAGCTTTTACTTGATTTATCATTGACGTCTCTTTCACGGACGGAACTGACAAAGATTGATGTCATGTCTCTAGATATAACGAGCGCGATCAACAAAGCCATCGAGATTACTCAGGCTCGGATAGTGAAGGTTTTGAATGTGAGGCTGGAGCAACTTGGAGATTTGTCAATCGAAGATTATCTTTTCATTCATCTGCTATCATCAGCATATTTACTGGAATGCGAGTCTATCAACCCAGGCTTCAACACCTCGGAGCTAGGTCGCTCATTGAATGAATGGATCAAAAACCATGTCGGGTATTTTCTTCATCGGTTTCATTCAAATAGTCTCAAGTCTTTGGCTAGTAACTGTGACAATGAAATCTGGAGAGAATACGTCGGCGACGAGCTCATCTCAACGCAAGAGAAGCTCGATCAGATTATCTCTTATTCGGAATTTGCGAGAACGGGTCAGGGGTTTGATGGGAGTGATTGGGCGAGAATGTTGCTCAATTTGTCTCAACGGGACGGTGCTGAAGAGGAACATGACCATTCCTCGTCCCACAATCCTCGTTCCTTGAACCCGCCCGATAAAATCTCTCTCCGTGGCGAGTCATTTTTCATACCGCTACTAATTGTGAGTGTTGTCAAGATAACCAGCGACTACGTGATTCTTTCCAAAATTTTTGGTGCATGGATTTCTAACATAATGCAAAATTTACTCACTTATTTCAAAGTCTTGAACTCGAGAATGTCTTTGGCAATTTTGAACGCGGGAGCCACGAGAACGGCTGGCCTCAAGCACATAACCACAAAACATCTTGCTTTGTGCATCCAGACTGTTGAATTTTTGGGTAGTTATTCAGGCTTGATGCAAGAAATATTCACACCAGTACTTGATGATCGAAAGCTTGAGAAAGATGACGAGCCCACATTCAAGATCGCACTCAGCCATTTCAAGGATCATAAAACGGAACTTGTGAACAAATTGGTGACCATCATGCATGACCGCACATTGTCACATTGTTCCCTTATCAAAGGCTTAGATCTTTCGCAAGCTGTGACTTATCCACAGCAATGCAGGCCTTACATGGAAACTATCGTGAAAGAGACTTTGACTGTCTCGAGAGTGATCGGGAAGTACTTGCCCTCATCTGATAGCTTCACCATCATGCTGCGGATATTTGATAATTACAAAAAGTTACTCGTGAATTGCTATTGCATAGAACTACCTAAGCTCAAAGATTTCAACGAGAAACATTCTTTGTTAAAAGACATTGACTACTTTCGGGTCAAGCTCGGAGACTTAGAGGGATATGGCAACTCGGGGCAAGTTATTTGGGAGAACGTAAACTCGTTGCCCACTATTGAAGACACAACAATGGAAGAGAAAATGAAGCACAATATTGCATCTGAATCATCAAGGACAGATACACACAAAGACATCACGGAGAACACAAGTAATATAGGCCGACCACCACTTATCAGAGCGGAAAGTCATGCAGGTGAGACCGAGTCGAATTTTGATGACGTGGACTCAAGCCACAAAAGCTCGAAAGGTAGTGAGCATTTGAACGAAAAGACGAAATCGGAACAGAAAAATGATAATTTAGAAAACTAGCTAAATAGCTCAAAGATCAAACTTGCCTTGCTCCTTTATTATAGCGCGATCCTCCGTTATGATGCTATCAATAAGTCCAAACGGAGTCACATCAAACGCTGGATTCCAAACCTCGATACCTGGGGTTGCAACCCCAATAGTGACCTTCTCTCCGGCATTACCATCTGAGTCTAGAACAGGACCCTTCAAGGTCGTGAGCTCATTGCTAGGTCTTTCTTCTATGGTTATCTCACAGCCACTGCTAGTGTGGTGATCAATAGTTGTCTTGGGTGCCGCAATAATAAACGAGATCTTGTCATCCACACACTTGGCATTTGTGTTGAAATGATCGGCTATAACAGCCAATTGATGAGTCCCAATTTTGTTTGCAGAGTCGCCGTTCTTCACGATTCTATCTGCACCAGCAATAATGAATTTCACAGGAGCCGAATAACCCTTTACGGCTCTTTTGTCACGCAAGGAAGATATTAAGGAGGTCACCATGTTGTCGCAGACGAGTGTAAAAGGTATCTCGTCGTGTTTTAACTCGTAGGCCGTAAGCTTGGCGCCCTGATTGTATGGTCTGGTCTCTACGGGGTAGGCTCGCTCGAACCAGAACAGTTCCTTGCTCTTCAGTCTTGAAAGCTTGTTGTGGACAGAGCGAATAATTCCCAAAGCTGTTCCATGCCCCGAGGTAGCCAAAGAACCCGTATTGCACACTGTTATTATGGAAAATGGCCCTCTGTATTGTTGGCTTTTCAAAGTCTCTATAATGTAGTTGACGCCGTTATCCCCTAATTTGTGATTGTTCCTTAAGTCATCCTCGTACAAAGCAAGCGAATATTTCAAAAGAGCGTCTAGAGCTTTACTATCCAAAATATCCAGGTCGCGAAACAAACTCTTTAACAAGTCTTTTATCTCCTCGCATGCGTTTGAAAGATTAACGGCAGTTGGCCTAGAAGTGACCAAATAGTCAACATCGACAAGCAAGTCGCCAATTGTCCTTGACTGCTCGGGATTTTTGACATGACGGGCTGTGTCCACGGTGATTGCGAATGCGCCAGTGATGGCAATAGCTGGCGCCCCTCTCACTTGCATCTGCTTAATAGCTTGGAAAGCATCTTCAATGGACTGTATCTCGATGTACGATGTAGTAAAAGGAAGTCGAAGCTGGTCTAAGAGTTGTAGGCGGATCTCGTCTTTCAGGAATTTTATTGCTTCAAGATTTTCTTGCTTCATTTCCACAGATTTGCTGGTTTGCTTGCGTACGCCAAAGAATTATTAGTGAAATTTGAGTTTGCGCGGCGTATGCAGGCTCCAAGGCGTGGCTATATCAAAATATCAATCTCCGAACTCCATTTACGTCGTACTCACCAGTGATTGTGTTCCAGGTGCAGCCCAAAAGTTTTTGCCCAGTTATTGGACATCTTCCTCCGTACTCAATTGGCGAAAGACCAGATTCCAGAAGATTCTCAACCTCACCGGTTCCCTCTTCTGTGGGCTTCTCCACGCTTGGGGTGGGTGCGGTGAAACTTTCCGCTCGTGCTGTTTCACCAGAGTCCCTGAGATAATTATAGATACAAGTGTAGCAAAAAACATGTCCCGTCTCGATTATGGCTGGATTCAGGATGTCTTCGTTGCACAAAGGACACACCAGGCTCGGTTTGTAATTTTTGTTATTCGAAACTCGTTTGTTGATTAATGCCGCGAGCAAAGATGGTGGAGGTATCAGTTCTTCGAGCTCAATTCTCTGAGACTTGGCTACCGTTTGAGCAAAGTCAGATGTATTCCACCATTCCAAAAACTTCAAAGTAAAAATCGCAAGCGGGAAAAATGTCCCCAAGATGAGTTTGAACAGCATGAATGATGGTTCTAAAATAAACTTCTTCGCTAGACGTACAGCTTGGTCCAAATGAGATGAGGGTGCCACCCGATTGATTTTGCTGGAGTATCTGGATGAAGCAGGCTGCTCATTTCTTGAGTAGTCATGTTGACTCAACCGTGAATAACTAATCCGAAACAAAAGTGTAAGAAAGGAAGGTGACTTCGTGATGCCGCCCAAGTACGAAAGCGTTGCCATGAGGTTCGAAAGCCGCCAAAATGATTGCATATAAGGATAAACTTTGACGAATGTTTTTTGAAGCTTGACTTTCCGGGCTGCGACAGACGTTTGAGAGTCATCGCCGACGAGCTGGTTTGTAATGAGCTTGGAGTATAGTAACTCATATTCGTAGTTTGTCTTTTCCAATATATAAGGTAACCCTGTAACTTCGAAAATAGATACAGCAGTTTGTAGAGGAGAGAGTTCTTGTCGATCCTCAATCATGACAGGGCTCACCTGAGTGACTTTGAGAAGGTCATACTTCTTATTCGAAAGAAAGGTTCGACTCACACGCTTGATGCCATAAAAGTTCTCAGTAAAGCTGCCGCGCCAGTATTTGAAAAAATACCACTCAATTGCCGTGCGAAGAACAAAGTTGATCTCATTGAACCTGTTTGCTATCTTTAGAAGATACCCCGGATGCTTTTGGGCGTAATGCACTAATATATAACGCAACGAGGGAGACAATAGTGACTCTAGCTGGCTCGCGGAAATGAGCTCAAAAAGTGTTGGCGTGTTTTGGTCGAGCTTTGAAGCATCGAGGGACGAATAATACTCCATTTGTGTGTGCAAAAATATAAGAAAGTATGTGGATTAAGGAGCACCTTGATTTCCCCACATATGGTGCCGAGAGTAGGGTCGTGTGCAGATCAAAGCCGAAGGCGAGCAAATCTATTTTTTGAAGCTTATTTCCGCCTCAGCTTGCAACTACATTATCACGGCAATTTGAACCTGGAAGAGTAACGAAGTTATCGAACAAAAAAAGCAAGAAAAAAATTGTTTCTAGCATGGGCTGCCCTTATTGGCTGGTGCTGAGGGGAGAGAATTTGTCGGCGCCGCGCTGGCTGCAAACTCTTCGTTGACCGGCATGGCGCAGGTACTGTCATCAACCACAAGAATTCCGAACCGACTATGGAAGAATTACAATCAATCAACGAAATTGTCAGTCACTACAAAATAAAAAACAGCACTGTTTCGATCTTCTGTCTTGATGAGGTGGTGGCCTTTGGAAAGGGAATCCAACGTCTTCAACATCGGCCAACGGCTCCGATTTGCAGCAATCAGTACGACCTAGTTTTCGATCTCGGAAGAGAGTCATTTTGCTCCATCTTTCTGGAGGATGAATTTCGGAGTGATTCGAGAGACATGGAATCAAGCTTTCACTGGGTAAAGTCCGAACCAAAGCTAGTGTCGGATCCGGATATCCTTAGCAGCGACTTCGACATTGAGGCACTGGAGTCAATTCTCACAAGTGAGGCCATGGATTCAGATCATGCATAAATTAGTCAGAGGAGGAACACATACAGAAGATGAAACGCTATATATAGTGTTTTATTCAGAAATCAAAAATTTACAGATCTTGACGCGAAATCATGCCAAGCTTGAGGCAGGGGCACTTCGGCTCATGCGAGGATCAAATTTGAAGCCGTACTTCACACTTATCTCCCAAGAATTGACATCAAAAAATTTAAAATCGCAACAGTCGAGATCGGTCTCAGCCTCCGTGAGCAGAGAAGCTCTTGGTATTTTTTTGATCCATAAAGAGTGCTGAGATTCCGAAAATCCCTCGGTGGGCTCAGCGCTAATATCATAGGGCTTCCATCCTAGTTTATGAAGTAAAGACTCAGCGATGATGTTTTCTAAAGGTAGAAATCCGTAATAGTACCCGTAGAACAAAACCATTACCAATTCCTTTGCCATGGCCATGGACTCCGTGCTACTTTGCTCCTCTAGCGACTGAAGTTCCTCGCAAAATCGGGTAAACTGATTGCTCGATCTCACACGATTCCAATAGGTTTGAAGTTTGCTTGAAAACAATGGCGGCCGCAAATAATTTGAGCCAGTGCGAGATCCTTGTTGGGGTAGGTATGGTTTCATCAAGGTGCATGAAAATGGATCATATCTCGGCGTCTTTCTAAGAAAGGTTCCCAGTTCATTCAATTTGTTGGCGGCGGTAAAGGAAGTAACATAACTTTGAATTCCTGAGGGGCTTTTCAACAATTCCATGTCTTTGAAGACTTCGAATTCAGCCGGAAGTAATTTGGTATTTTTTAAGACTTCCAAATAGGGAGAGTATTCCTCGTTTTTCGTGAGAAGTGAAAGCAATTCAGAGGAAGCATCAACGTCATTCTGATCCGTAATGTAATCTGTTTGAAACAAGCTTGAATCCGAGGTGGAATCTGAAGCTTTTGTCGGAACTTTAGTTTCGTCGGAGTTTTTGGTGGAAATACTTCTGCCTTGAGACAACGACGGAGAGGGTGGCGGTGAACTCCCGCTTTGAGAATTACCTGCAGCTGCTATCGACCACTTCAAACCCGGTACTGGCTTGGACGGGGCAGAAGCTGGCTTGAGAGTAGTGACGAAGGCTGGGCTCGACGATTCAAGAATGAGTGATTTGGTAGTCAGTTTCCCTTTTGGTGTGAGGGTGGGCTCGGATGGTATCTCAGGCGCATCCGGAGAGGGCGAAGTTCTAGAGGCAGGAGTTCCCGAGGCACTTTTGGCTTTCGGGGGTATTGTTTTGTTGACAAGCTCGAGAGAATTGTCAAGGGCCGAGTTTTCTTCAGCCAAAACCTCTGCGCCATGGGTTCGCGCTTGAGCGACGCCATTCGCTTCATTTATGACGACCGTGTTATTTTCATGATTTTCGCGAGCCTCACGTATAAGATCGTCGTAAAGAGTCTCGTCATCGACGAAGTCTGGCTCCTGGTTGGACTCGACGTAGAAATTCAAGTCTTCCTGAATATCCCATACCAGCTGCACAGAAACCTTGTTCGCTTTGAGATAGGACATCGTCGACTCGATCTTTGCGATATGGAATTCATTTCGCAACCGGTAGTTTTCAAGTTCTTGCTTCCTTTCCTCAATAGCCAGCAAGTTGTTTTTTCTAACCTTTTTTTGGGATATTTTCTCGTACTCTTTCTCTAACTGCTCATTCTGTTCCAGCAATTCGTCGGTAACGCCGGCTAGATACTCGTACGCGTCTTCAACTTCCGGTGGTAGACTGTGCTCCCCATTCTCGAGAGACGCTAACATGATGGACTGATTAGAGAAAGACTTCATTTTCGAGTTTTTCTCCACCTCCTTATAACATTCCATTGCTTCCTCCACTAGCCTTCGGTGCTCTTGTAGCTTCAGAGAGGCGATCGTGGCTTCCAAAGAGTCGTTTCCTTGCCAAGTTTTGATCTGGTCCCTGAACTTTTGAAGCTTCTTGATTTCCTTCTTCAAGTCACTTTCTAACTTTTCTCGCTGCGAGTCATTGGTCGACGACTCGTGTCTTGAGTAGTAATAGTTGAAAAGATCCAAACCCTCGTGGATTTTTTTGAAGACAGTTTCGACTTCCCTTGCGTTATGTTAGTACTGACACCTTTTGCTGACTGGTAAAGGAACAAGACTCGATATCCAGTCCGAAAGCATGAACATACTTTTGTAGTTTTCTGTTTGACATGGTTTATTTGTTCTGAATTCAAATTATAGGAGACTAGATAGAAGGACCATTCTTTGTGGGTTCTAATTTAACTCTGAAGTTATGAGTATGCTAACCTCCATTTTTTTTTCTGCTTCGACCCACGACTCTATCTTGTGAGCGAGCCTGCCACGTGATTAACACCTGCTACTATTTTTTGACCTTCTCGCTGACGAGACTGCAAAAGTCTGCGAGCTGGTATTACTGGCCCCACGCCCTATTCCAACTTGACACTCAATTTTATTAGCTTACTTAACCATATTTGAAGACTACAACTCATCGTGATCATCATCGGAGTCAGAATCCTCGAAACCAGAATCAGCCTCGTCATCCCCCGCGGCAGCGCCAGAGTCGCCGTAAACCTTGCCAGCGATCTTTTGACTGATGTCAATCAATTTCTGCTTGTACTCATCGAACTCTTCTGATGAAGCTGTGTCGTAATTGTCCTCCAAGAACTCGGTGATCTCATTGATCGTGTCATGAACTTCCTCTTTGTCTTCCTCCTCAATCTTGCTAGCATACTCCTCTTCACCAATGCTCTGCTTGACGTTCTGTACGAGGTTCTCCAAAGAGTTTCTAGCCTCGATTCTAGCCTTTACTTCAGCATCTTGTTCGGCAAACTTTTCGGCCTCTTCCACCATTCTTTCAATATCCTCCTTCGACAACCTTGACTTGTCGTTTGTGATCGTTATGGACTTAGATTTACCAGTTCCCTTGTCCTCGGCTTCGACCTTCAAAATTCCGTTTGCGTCCAAGGCAAAGGTCACCTCAATTTGAGGTGTGCCTCTTGGGGCGGGTGGAATTCCGGTCAACTCGAACTTGCCCAAAAGGTTGTTATCTTTCACCAAAGCTCTCTCACCTTCGAAGACCTGAATCAAGACAGTTGGCTGGTTGTCAGCCGCCGTAGAAAATATTTGAGATTTCTTTGTAGGAATAGCAGTGTTTCTGTTGATCAAGTTGGTCATGACACCACCAGCAGTCTCAATACCAAGTGTCAAAGGGTTCACATCCAACAAAACAACGCTTGCTGCACCTTCTTCACCTGAAAGAACACCACCTTGAACGGCAGCACCGTAAGCAACGGCTTCGTCGGGGTTGATGCCCTTCGAGACCTTCTTGCCATCGAAAAACTCCTCAATCATGCTCTGCACCTTAGGAATCCTAGTGGAGCCACCAACAAGAACGATGTCATCAATCTCGGATTTTTTGACGCCAGCGTCCTTCAACACCTTCTCGACAGGCGCGAGAGTCTTTTTGAAAAATGCGTTGTTCAACTCTTCAAACTTCGCTCTGGATATCGTTTCAGAAAGATCAATGCCGTCGTACAATGAGTCGATTTCAACTCTGGCCGAGACTTGCGAAGATAAAGTCCTCTTTGCTTTCTCGGCTTCTCTCTTCAACTTGGCAACAGCCTTGGGGTTCTTCAGAATGTCGACGTCGTGCTTCTTTTTGAAAGTCTTGATGAGGTGCTTGACAATCTGATGATCAAAATCTTCACCTCCCAAATGGGTGTCACCATTGGTAGCCAAGACTTCGAAGACACCACCATCAATGGACAACAAAGACACATCGAAGGTACCTCCACCCAAGTCATAAACAATGATTTGTCTCTCATCGGTTTTGTCCAAACCGTAGGCAATTGCGGCAGCAGTTGGCTCGTTGATTACTCTCAAGATGTTCAAGCCAGCAATGGTGCCGGCGTTCTTAGTGGCCTGCCTCTGGGCATCGTTGAAATATGCTGGTACAGTGACAACGGCATGAGTGACCTTCTTTCCCAAGTAATCCTCAGCAACAGACTTCATTTTGCCCAAAATCATGGCGGAAATCTCCTCTGGAGTGAAGGTCTTTTCCTCGCCAGCAACCTCTACACTCACCACTGGCATGTTGCCTTTCTTGGTGACTTTGTAGGGCAACTTTCTCTTCTCGCTCTGCACAATCTTGTCGGTGTATTCCAAGCCAATCAATCTTTTTACATCGAAAATTGTGTTGTTCACGTTCGACGCGGCCTGGTTCTTGGCGGCGTCACCAATCAATCTTTCGCTTTCTGTGAATGCCACGTATGACGGCGTGATTCGGTGACCCTGGTCATTAGCCAAAATCTCAACTTTTCCATTTTGCATCACTCCAACGCACGAGTAGGTAGTACCCAAGTCGATACCAATGACGGTGCCGTAGTCTTCGGAAGCATCATCTGAGGCGTCAGCCAAGGCAACACCGCTGCTTGCATTGAAAAAGGGCAAAACAACGCTCAAAAACACTAGGAGGAACGAGAGCCCCGATAACCCGAGTTTGTTTTGAAAGTTTGTCATTTTCGAAAATCAAACAAAGGTAATTCGATAGTTATGTAATAAATTGCGTGGCCAGCGAAAATTGCGGGAAGCTGAGAATTTATATTCTACCGCGTTAGAAACGTAAAGAACTTCCTCCATTGTAGGTGCAGGCATACGTGTTTTCAGTGACGTGTCACTTGAGCCACTACCAAGGCACGTGACGTGAATGATTCGGCGTTTGAATACTTCACAGCCACGGCTATGGATTTTCGGCCAAAAGAAGTGATTCGCAGAGAAACGATTCACAGACTGTTGAATTTCGTGATAACGCTTCTTTACCTATGATCCTTGAATTACAAAATTCAGGCACGGTTTTGGGTGTGTTCCCAGAACCAGTACGTCTGAGTCGCGCGTCGCCCTCGAGCCTAATAAGAGCCAGAAGGTTCTGGACTCTAGTCGATTAGCCTCTTAATTATGTGGCACAGCGAAAAATTCTTTTCGGGTTATTTTATTTTTTTCTTTGGAAAATTTCAGGTAGACGATTGCCGATAAATGCGCTACGCATTGTTTGTTCAAATTTCCGCAAATGAACTTGTCATGGTTATCTAATGGCATTCACTAAGCGCGATCTGTAACAACCAGGGCTATCTTGCCAGTGGTGAGCATGGCGCAAAATTTGCCACGCTTTTTTACCAACTAACTGTCATATTTATTTTGCTTGATGTTCAGCAATCAAATACAAGTCCCAGACTCCCTTTTAACTACTGACTGAGACCACATAACTTTCTTTATCAAGTAACACTCAATTGATGGACGACAAGTTTAATGCATGCGTGGCTTTTATTTGTCGCTTATAGTTTAGTAGATGTACAGTCACATGAAAGGGCGCGAGAATTGTACGCAGGCGGGATGGTAAACACGAAACGCGTCTGCGAAATCATTGTTTTTTGTTTAAAGCAACTGCAATGGGGCAACAAACGGGAAACGAT
>JAKTYQ010000029.1:0-21229 GCA_030674525.1 Metschnikowia chrysoperlae
CACCTTGCGATGTGATACATATCGCGCGGGGCGCCTACGACTGATGCACACATATGCATGGACATGGGGAAAGGTGCAAGGAAAATAGCAGAATTGAACTTCTCCGGGAGAACGATTCCAACTTTTTGCAGCAAAACTGGATTCTATACTTCAGTAACAAGGATTCGGTAGGTTTTTACTGACAAGAGGAAGTAAATTGAATTTTTACGGTGTGTTCCTCGTTTAGTTATATAATCTTTTTAACTCAATACACTCATCGAGGCAAGGATTGGCGTGCTCTCGGATCCAAATCCACTACAGCAAAAAACATTTTGAGATATTGTAAAAGCTGTACGATGATTCATAATCTTGTAAATATTCTCAAAAACTTTCATAGCTCATTTGTCAAATCAACCATACAAGTGAATACCTGTTAAGTTATTCTTTCACACTTATACGTGCGCGAGGCCTGATTTTACGGCGATCCTGGCATACATCGCATTAGGGCAATCACAACCAAAACTGATACACCGACTTATTTATTGACCATGTCCGACGATTTCGAAAGGAGGCCTAACCCAAAGGGCTGGGTACCACCCAAGGCCCCATATAATCCATATGATCCATCAGACGTCAGACCAGCGGAAGGCTACCCATCTGAGTTCAAAGTGCCCAGCGAGGCTCCACTGGGCTTCTCATCATTGCCGAAGAATCCGACACAATACAAAAAAATCAATGAGACGATGAAAAGATTAAATTACACGCCGCGGCCCATGTCTAGCCTATACCCTGGGCAGTACATGGTGTTGCGAAAAGTGGACACCAATCAGCGACTTAATACGGGAACGAGGTGGTTCGGAACCTTTCTTACGGGTTCTATTCTCGTATATTTCTCATTTTTCTACAGATGGAACGATGGGCGTGAAAATTTCATGTCCGGGTTCTACAGAACAAGACTTCAATTGAAAGAGAGGTTTTTTGGTCTCAACAACCAGGAGTTCGAGGATTTGTATCATCCAAGAGATGCAACTTCCACCGTCAGAAATGTGCGGGACACTGACTATATCCCAGAAGAGGTACGGAGAACAAAGGAAGGTGAGTTTGCACTCAACAGACCGTCTGAGAGACACGTGTTGGAGGCGAAGAGGCTCCAGCAAGAGCAGGAGGAGCGGCTCTTGCGAGAATACGATATGCACCGCGAATTTGCCAAAGAACTCATAGCGGATGCTCCGGCATCAGACACAAAGAAAAAGAAGTTCTGGTTTTTTTAGTAACAACCGGAAGACGTCGATAGAAATCTAGGTTACAGAAGCTAGCAACTACCGTGAAAAGCCTTGATCAGGTACAAGCCAAGTAAACCTCAAGCAGCTTGTGATCGCTTTGCTCGGGAACGATTTAATAAGTAAACAAGTTAATTTGAGTCACATTCCGTGCTCTTGTTGCTGACCCCGCGCCCTTAACACATCATAGGACGCTCTCGTCAGAGTATGACAGGCACACCCAAACAAGCGCAAAAACTATACAACATGTAGAAAAAGCCTATAATAGATCGCAACTTCACCTCAGGCATCGTTTGGCGAAACGAGATCTTTAATTGCTTCATGACTGAATTTCACAGAAATATTTCATATGCAACAACCGTCTCCTGGTCTGTCCATTTTGACTCACCGCGCATAGAAGGAATGTGTGAGCCCAATCGGCTTTCTGATTGTCAGAATTCGAGCTTTTAAGTAAAACAATCCGGACTTTTCCTGTCTTTAGTCTAATGCTCAATTATATTAAGTGATATATATATAAGGGCATAGAAAAGTGCGTGTTAAGGTTGTATAGTGTAGTGGTTATCACTTTCGGTTTTGATCCGAACAACCCCGGTTCGAATCCGGGTACGACCTCTAAGAATATTGTTTTTTTTCGCACCATTTTTGTAGCCCGCCATAAACAATACCTTGTAGGTCAACTGAGAAGTTACCCGCCCCGCGCATTAACTATATATTCGAGGCATCTCTCACTCGTAGGACGTTTCCTCCTTAACGCAAAATCACAGCCACTCACAACGTAACAGCATCCCGTTGAGGTTGAACCCATTATGGCGTTCTTGACCCATGACCACCGGGGTATTGTTGTACTTTTTCAGCGGTGGACTGGAGACTAATTTGTTGATCTTGGGTGCAGCATTCCATCTGTGAACACTTGTTGTTTCTAAGGGATTGCCTTCGTGTGCCCGTATGGGGATTGCTGCAAGGATTGACTTTACATTTCTCTTTCGTATAATTACAGTATTATTTGTAATGCTCAAGATACATTACGAAAATGCTGCTTGGCATTCAAATCATGAACTCCGCTCGAAACCTTTAACCTTGATTAAAGCAAATATCGTTAAGTCGGCATGTTTTTTCTTCTCTTTCCCAACCAGATCAACTACGAATGGTTTTTCGATGCTAGACTACGTTTCTGGGTTGATCGCGTAGAGCATAAGTTTACGGCAGGTACTGCGCGAACCGCATACTTGAAAATGTGGGAAGAGACGCTCAATGCAAATTAACATATTACAAACACCCTTCCCAATGCCAACTTCGCCATGAAGATTCATTCTTGGCTTGCACTTTGCATCCTCTTGCAAATCAGCCTGTCCGTCAATGCCCAGAAGCTTTCCGGTCGAAATGTCACGGACCTATCTTGCTTTGACGCTGCCATAGTGCCAGTACAAGACCAATGCCTGTTTGTGCGTGGCCATTGTGCTAGCAGCAGCTACCAGATCGGGAAAGTGGACTATCTCAAGTTATATTATTGCACTTCGTTCCGTGGAACTCTTTTAGCACTAATATCTTGCGGAGTCTTGCTTTGCTTTGTATCGCTTGCCATCACCGCGTCAGACTACTTATGCCCGAACTTGTACTCAATTTCCAAGTTTCTTCAACTATCGGATAATTTAGCTGGACTTACGTTGTTAGCCCTTGGAAATGGTGCGCCAGATGTGCTCTCCACGTATAAAGCACTCGAGGTGGAGGCTACTGGTCTTGCCGTATCTGAGCTCTTGGGAGCAGCGCTCTTTATTTTGACAGTAGTGGTCGGTGCCATCTCGTGGGCTCACCCTTTCAAGGTGACTAGGTTCCATTTCATTCGAGATATCGTTTTTTACCTAGCAATATCCTTCATCTGTCTTCTCATTCTCGTCATGGGCTCGCTCACGCATTGGAGCTCGGTATTACTCACATCAACGTACATCGTGTATGTTGCCGTGGTCTTATTTAGCCACTCCATTTTGTGGGAAAATGTGGTGCATAGGGTAAACGTCTCGCGGCTTCGGAATGCATACGACGAGGAGTCGATATCCGAAGACATTGATAGCCGAATAGACTATTTCACCACTGACCACGTGTCTCATCCTCCCATAGACTCATTGATGTCATCAGAATACCAAGGTGAGCGCGATCAACTTGAAGCATTTTTGAGCACACATCCACATAATGGTACTGATGAGAGGGTGCTACTCGAGACAGGTTCATATGGGTTGAGACTACTCTTGAAAAAGCTATCAATGCACGGTCTGGATTTTCCATCAAGTTCTTCTGCGTTGACTTTGACTGACGAGAGGCACTTAACTGCGACGGGCAGTCCCGAGGCCCTTGAAATACCTGATATCAACGACGGGGGCCAGACTGCCACGGCTCCCGACCAGCACGATGCCAAGTCACTTGGTGAGTCCCATTGGAAGTCGCTTATCCCACAGATCGACTCTAGTGCATCTGTATTTGCAAAAGCATACAACATTATGACTTTTCCTGCAAATACATTACTCAGATTCACAACCCCAAACAGAGAGCAAGCTATCGAATACGGTCACTCTATTTCATATAATGCGTTCAACTTCAATACCTCGGCCAACGACAACTCGTTAGATCTGAACTCTCCGGAATATGATTACAAGACCGACATGAAGGTCTTCAAAATTCAATTTGTGGCATTTCCTGTGTTCATTACTATCTACAGCTTTCACAATACAGCTTTGATATGGGTTATGCTTCCATTGGTACTAATGTTTTTCTACGGCATGAGCTTATTAATCCCCGAAGGCACTTCGGAAATGAAATCATACCCCCTCGCACATCGCGTCTGGAACCATATTGGATCTTTGATTGGATTTTTTTCATCCCTTTTATGGATCTCTATCTTTGCTGCAGAAATTGTGGCGGTGCTCAAAGCCATGTCTGTGATGTTCTCCATCAGCGACGACGTTCTTGGGGCCACGGTGTTTGCTTTGGGCAATTCTGTAGGTGACTTGGTGTCAAATCTCATTATTGCCAACATGGGCATGCCGGTAATGGCCTTTGGTGCTTGCTTTGGCGGTCCGCTTTTATCTATTAGCTCCTTGGGCATTAGTGCAACGATTGTTATGTACAACAAAGGCACACAGCAAATCCCTCTCGAATTCTCCGCGCCATTAAAATGGAATTGTTCAGCATTGATCACCACTTTAATCTTCCTTGCCTTGTGTGTTCCATTGAATGGCTGGATGTTTGACAAGAAAATCGGGGGAATTCTCGTTGTGATATGGTGCGCCTCTTCCGTTCTCACAATAGTTTCTGGCCTGTAGACCTACAAAATCTGGGTAAATGCTTTCTTTCACAGATTCTTTTTCATAGATAATAAGTAAATTCGACCTAAAAACAGAACTAAATAAACCCCGCAATTTTTAAGTTGTCACTTAATCAACCTCTTCGACGGTCGGACCCTGGCTGGACGCGGGTGCATCCCCACCAGCACCAGGGAAGCCTCCGGCACCAGGGAAGCCAGCCCCGCCTGCGCCAGGAGCACCGCTTTGGTAGGCTTTGGCCATGATAGGGTTGACCGTGCCCTCCAATTCCTTCTGCTTATCAGTGAATTCTTCGGTGGTCGCTGTCTGATTAGCGTCCAACCACGTGATTGTTTCCTCGGCGGCTTTTGTGACGCTTTCAACATCGGAGGCTTCCAACTTGGCCTTGAATTGTTCTTCAGCGACGCTGGACTTCAAAGAGTACGCATACGACTCCAAGCCATTCTTGGCTTGTATTCTCGCAGCCTCCTTCTCATCCTCTTCCCTATACTTCTCGGCGTCCGAAACCATCTTTTCAATTTCCTCCTTGGACAACCTTCCTTTGTCATTGGTGATGGTGATCTTTTGACTCTTTCCAGTACCCTTCTCCAATGCCGAGACATTTAATATACCGTTCGCGTCGATATCAAAAGTGACTTCTACCTGTGGGACACCTCTTGGGGCAGGTGGAATTCCTGACAACTCAAATTTTCCCAATAGATTGTTGTCCTTTGTTTTGGCCCTTTCGCCTTCGAAGACCTGAATCAACACACCCGGTTGGTTGTCTGCGTATGTTGAGAATGTCTCGGATTTCTTGGTAGGAATGGTTGAGTTTCTTGGGATCAACTTGGTCATGATGCCACCGGCAGTCTCAATACCCAATGACAAGGGAGCCACGTCTAACAACAACAAGTCCTGTGTCTTGGAAGAAGTATCGCCAGATAAAATGGCGGCTTGCACCGCAGCACCGTAGGCAACAGCTTCATCAGGGTTGATGGACCTGCTAGGCTCCTTTCCGTTGAAGTAGTCAGATACCAACTTTTGAATTTTGGGAATTCTGGTCGATCCTCCCACAAGTACAATCTCGTCCACCTGGGACTTGTCCACCTTGGCATCTCTCAACACCTTCTCGACAGGGTCCATCGTGGACCTAAACAAATCCTGGCACATTTCCTCGAACCTGGCTCTGGTGATGGAGGTGTAGAAATCGATACCCTCGAATAAGGAGTCGATCTCAATTGTAGTCTGCGCCGAAGAGGACAACGTTCTCTTCGCACGTTCGCATGCCGTTCTCAATCTTCTCAAGGCCCTCTGGTTTGAGGAGATGTCCTTCTTATTCTTCCTTTTGAACTCGGTGACGAAGTGGTTGACTAATCTGTGATCAAAGTCCTCACCACCCAAGTGCGTGTCACCGGCCGTGGCCTTTACATCAAAAATGCCGTCTTCAATGCTTAGCAACGACACGTCGAAAGTGCCACCACCCAAGTCAAAAATCAACACGTTCTTCTCTCCCTCAGTCTTTTTGTCTAACCCGTAAGCAATGGCAGCAGCGGTGGGCTCGTTGATGATTCTCAAGACATTTAGGCCCGCGATGAATCCGGCATCCTTGGTTGCCTGCCTCTGAGAATCGTTGAAATAAGCTGGAACCGTGATAACAGCATCGGTGACCTTTGTGCCCAAGAAACTTTCTGCAGTTTCCTTCATTTTGGTCAACACCATCGAGGAGATCTCCTCAGGAGTGAAATCTTTGCGTTCGCCCTTGAACTCAACCTGAATATTGGGCTTACCTCCCTTATCGATGACCGTGAATGGGAAGTGCTTCGCGTCCTCAACCACTTCCTTGTCGGAGAACTTCCTGCCTATGAGCCTTTTCGCATCAAACACGGTGTTGCTAGGGTTCATGGCAGCTTGGTTCTTGGCAGCATCGCCGATGAGCCGCTCCGTGTCTGTGAATGCAACATACGAGGGCGTTGTTCTGTTACCCTGGTCGTTGGCAATGATATCAACTTTGTTGTTTGCAAAGTGAGCAACACAGGAGTATGTGGTGCCCAAGTCAATTCCGATTGCGTTTGTCATTTTGTTGATTCGATGTTTGTAGTTGTTAGGTTTGTAGAAATATTGATGTACAACAAAAACAGGAAGCCGATCAGCTACATATTTATATCCATTGGTGCTGCAGTTGGAACTTTCAGGGGTGTTCCAGAAGAACCCCACACAAAGTCTCCTGACCAGATGATGCTAGAAATTTCTGGAACAAGGGGCTGGGCTCGGCGCGCGAGAAAGACAATGGCCCCAGCAGAGCTTAGTCTACAGAAAATCCAAAGAACCTTCTAGAAAGTAAATGAAAAACTTAGGTGTTCTGAGTCGAATATCCCAGCGTGGTTGTTACCACTTGCCGAAAACTTACTGTGTGTTTTGGTATATTTTTCTCCGGGTCCACAATAGAGCGTACCCGTTCTGGTGCACCATGCGAGCGCATTAGAGCCGGTAGGCCCGAGAGGCTTGCTGCAGTGCCCAGTGCGGTCCAGTGCGGAGCAAGCAATGGTGGGTTGGAAACCTTATTGTAAAAGAAGCCGTCACAAACAAAGCGAATGCAAAGAAGCACAATTGCAAACTCAAGAATGAAGTCGATTAACACGGCTATGTCTAAATGGAAGCAGAGTCGGCCTTTGACCTGGCTATAACGCCATTTATCCGATCTTTGACTGCTCCTTGCAGGCACACACGATTCTGCTGAGCACGGCCCTGTCCGAGTCACTATCAGCGCTGCCGCGCAAGACCTCTCCTGCGCACCAAACCTCTGGCAAGAGCGAGGACCAAACGGCATAAATTGTAGACATCTCTCTAGGAACACAATCAGGTCACAGTTTTTTCTAAGTTTTCGTCCTTCGCCTCACACAAAATGTTCAGAACCATTGCAAGACAGACAGCCCGCGCTGCCCCATGGAGATCTGCCGTCAGATTCAACACAACTAACTTTAAAGTGAACACGGACTCTCACGTGTTCAAGTATTTGAAGGAGGGTCCCAAGTTTCTTAAATTCACAAACGAGCACGAGTGGCTCGCCGTGCATGACGACAACACGGCCTTTATTGGCGTTACGGACTATGCTGCCAATGCCCTCGGTGACACAACATTCGTGGAGTTGCCCGAAGTTGGTGCGACCTATGAGGAAGGCGAGTCGATTGGCTCCGTTGAATCCGTCAAGAGCGCCAGTGAAATCTACGCACCAGTATCTGGAGAGGTCGTTGCTGTTAATGAGGAATTGGAGAGCAAGCCTCAATTGATAAATACCGATCCTATGGGCAATGGCTGGATCGCGCAGATCAAGTTGGCCAAGTCCATCGAAGACGTCAATGGCCAGGATGGGTTGTTGGATGAAGAGGCATACATGGTGCTCTTGAATGACAGCTAGACTGATCATACCACCGTATACATATGTAGATCAAAGAACACAAGCTATTTATTTATTTGAGTAAAACACCACAGTCCAGGCTCGCGCTAGGGTCAATTGAACGGTGGAGAATCTACTGACTGATTGTCAAAACATCACATAAAGTCCCCACCAAGCTAAGAAAAGTGGACAGCGATGGGCACGATGATTACAATCAACACGATGATGACACCTAAGATAAGACACATCCTCATTTTCATATCCTTCCACCACATGTCTTTTCTCACACGGTTAGCGCCTCGGCGAAAGCCCTGTGCGCTGATCGCAAGATTATCCGTCTTGTTCTCGATGGAGTCCAATCTTTCACCTCGTTCGGCGACTTTGTTGATATTGTCCCTCATGATCCCGACAGTGTCATCAATTTGCTATAATTTTGTTAGTACATAAGGAGAAAGGATGTCAAATAATGCGCTTGTGTCACTATCCTCAGGCACAAAACTCATTGATTACGACTGAAAATACCCGTTCATGCCACGAATAACAGGCTGAGTTTCATCAGTCTTCATAGGTGATACGACCGTAGCATTCAGTCGTCGCGCCTCTATTTCAAAGACTATATGAAACGTGCCATATGAAAGAGTCATGATCCTCAGCCGCGATAACAAGCGTGCCCCAATATCTATTCGCCACGCAGGCGAGTGTGGGGGGCACTTGGGATAAGTTGAGTGCACACATACCGCTTGGATAGCCGCTGTCCGGGAGTTTGACTGGTCGCCAGTGGTCTGGCTGGGGATATATGGGTCATATGGTTGAGACGATGACATTTTTTCTCACTTTGTATTGAATGTTTGCTTGCTTATTTTTAAGTCTGGCCTGGGGTCCCTCACCTGCCTTTGTATTTTGAGTGAGTTTTGCGCAGTGTCCCCGTGACCGCCAAACGAGAATGCGGGCGCATCCAATATGGTATGCAAAAACTGAGATTCGTGCAGTGATGATCTGCCGAAACATTTGGGAGAAAGTTCCTCATTGATTATTGAATATCACTAGCAAGTATTCTTCAGTCACTGTTAGATAACACCTCAGTACGGAAATAAACTCACCCCAAATCATTTCTGTAAATACCATGTGCACAACCTATAGAACCCCTAATCAAAACATGATTAGGACCTTAAAATCTCATTCGACCAAGCAGTGATATGCCCTACTTACTTCTGAATTAGTACCTTCAGTCTCCGATAAAAAGTCTTTTCATTTACACGAGATTGAAGATTACTAGGGTTTTCGTCGAGGACAAAAAAGTCTAGATGCCAGGAAGTGCGTCCTATCGTTTGGTTACGAGTGGTGTTTTCGAAAAGGTCTTGCCACTAGATCAGTATGGACTGCAATCAAGTGACGTCTCCGAATTTCTTATGAATGTGGGACTGACCGAGTAGTTTAAACGCTTGTTGCGGCAGTCCACTGCATAACACGCGGCGCCCACAATTCTGGCTAAATTTAGACACGATGAGGCGAAAGCGATGAAGTAGGCCGGTATCATTTAGTTTAATCGCTTTTTTGGCCAGCTTGCGATTGTTCCAAACCGCAGCCGATATGTCAGGCATACAACGAAGCCGCCGTAAAGCGCGCCTGCCACTCAAGTCACCTCACAAAACCGGTTTAATTTGATTCAGCGATCCGTAACAATGCGCGTCCACACATTACACGCGTTTGTTGACTGTTACGAATTTAGCGAACGAAAAGAGAATTACTAGGTTGGGCTAGTGATGCCTAGACGAACTGCGACCACTGAAACTAAAGTGCTGTTTCCTCGTATTTTTAATCTCGCTGACTCGGCATTGGCGGCTGGTCACGACATTCAACCAACGCTCAGCCACGAAAGGATGCCTCGGGTGCGGGCATGCAGAGCCAAGATAAGGGCCGAGAATCAGTACAAAGCAAATTGATAATTGCACCCAGTTATGCATGCACAAAGAAAAGAGGGCATGAGGTTTTGGATTTCACAACTGCAAATGAAGTGCGCTATTTGAAGTAAATAAATACGTAGATATTTTTGCATTAACATTCATTAAGGCTGCACCAGCTAGATTTCGTCACGGCAACACCTCCAACGCAGAGCGCGCTCAGTGGCCGCACAAAGTGCAGGAATGCTCGCCTTCCTCCACCGTGAGACAAATTGACCACGATTCCTTTTCCTCACTCTTCCTTTCTCTTCTTTCCACACTTCAATAAATAAATACAATAAAAATGGACGGTGGTATGTATTACACAACTCAATCATTCGCCTCCAGAACAGGCGTTGATGGGTGAGGCGTTTTTCGGGGCCTATGCGGTTTTTATCTCGACTATCGCTTGCTTATAGTCGCCGGGTTGCTTCGGTATCACAGGCTCGAGTTCACGGTCCTTTGAAAAGGGTGCGTTTCTTTGATTCTACTGCTGGGGCCAGTCATAGAGGATGGGAACAGTCATAGATGCTGTCATTGACCTTTTCGGCGTTATAGTTCGTGGATTGGTCGAGCGTTCTTCAAAGTGGCAATTTGCGATACTCAGTTACACGCCACGATTCGATTTCCATTTTGACCTCAAAAAGTGTCGAGCTTCAATATCCTACGAAGAATCCACACACACAAGGAACTCGAGACTCAGCACTTGCCGTTGCGTAATGCAAAAGCCCAATGTTGATTTGTTTCTCGAGTCGTCGAACTTTGGTGTAAGGGTGTGCTGGGTTTGCGACAGCCCCTTTCGCAACAAAGCAATCAGATTCGCACACGGGTGGACGACGCGCGAAAATTAAGCTCACCGCGACTGCCCGGTATACCGAGATTTCGCATACCCACACGAAACCCCTCAATTGAATTGAGAAACATGTACTAACACCGAATTAGAAGAAGTTGCTGCTTTGGTTATCGACAACGGTTCCGGTATGTGCAAGGCCGGTTTTGCCGGTGACGACGCACCTCGTGCTGTGTTCCCATCTATCGTGGGTAGACCAAGACACCAGGGTATCATGGTCGGCATGGGTCAAAAGGACTCTTATGTTGGTGACGAAGCTCAGTCCAAGAGAGGTATTTTGACTTTGAGATACCCCATTGAGCATGGTATCGTGAACAACTGGGACGACATGGAGAAGATCTGGCATCACACCTTCTACAACGAGTTGAGAGTCGCCCCTGAGGAACACCCAGTCTTGTTGACCGAGGCTCCAATGAACCCTAAGTCCAACAGAGAGAAAATGACTCAAATCATGTTCGAGACTTTCAACGTTCCGGCTTTCTACGTTTCCATCCAGGCCGTCTTGTCCTTGTACTCCTCCGGTAGAACCACTGGTATTGTTTTAGATTCTGGTGACGGTGTTACTCACTTGGTTCCTATCTATGCTGGATTCTCCATGCCTCACGGTATTTTGAGATTGAACTTGGCTGGTAGAGACTTGACCGACTACTTGATGAAGATCTTGTCTGAGCGTGGTTACACTTTCTCCACCACTGCTGAGAGAGAGATTGTCCGTGACATTAAGGAGAAGTTGTGCTACGTCGCTTTGGACTTCGAGCAGGAGATGCAAACATCTTCTCAATCTTCCGCTATCGAGAAATCGTACGAGTTGCCAGATGGACAAGTCATCACTATTGGTAACGAGAGATTTAGAGCTGCCGAGGCCTTGTTCCGTCCTACTGACTTGGGCTTGGAGGCTGTTGGTATTGACCAAACCACTTACAACTCTATCATCAAGTGTGACGTCGACGTCAGAAAGGAGTTGTACGGTAACATTGTTATGTCCGGTGGTACTACTTTATTCCCAGGTATTGCTGAGCGTATGCAAAAGGAGATTACCGCATTGGCTCCTTCTTCCATGAAGGTCAAGATTATTGCTCCACCTGAGAGAAAGTACTCTGTATGGATTGGTGGCTCCATCTTGGCTTCCTTGTCCACTTTCCAACAGATGTGGATCTCGAAGCAAGAATACGACGAGTCTGGACCAACTATCGTTCACCACAAGTGTTTCTAATCGCGGTTGTGTCTTTAGTTGTTCACGCCGTATTCTTGCGAAGGCAGTACAGTGCTTTCCTCTAAAAGTATACTCTCCCACACGTTAGCTCTTGTTTTGAAAGCAACCTAAATAAAATGGAGAATATCGAAGTATTAGCTCAAATTAAAACTAGACTACTGTAGGAGCTCCATGCGTGTATGCGGTCAATTTCTTTTAGAAAGAAACAAGTCGTATTAACATCACCTGATATCTAAGTATGGGGTTTTCAGTTCGATCCGTCCCAACACACAGTGCGGAGCATAGCGGGCTATGACATTATCTTCGTGCAACATGTCGAAGCTTTCTGTCGCGTCCCTCCCAGCGAACTTGAGTATTGACTCTCGACCACCGGGGTGATCGTTTAAAAAAGTGGATAAGTTCATGACCACGTTCTTCACGATGACCCAGCAATCGTCTTCAGTATTGTGTTTCGCTACCTCCGCCACGGTATACGTTTTTGATGGTATCTCAAATTGTGTGTAGCTCTTGCTTGGCTTCTTGCCAGGGCGCGACGAATGCTGCTCAGATGTTGCTTGCAGATCATCCAGGGACTCTGTCGCAAAAGTGCCGCTTTCACCGAGATCTATAGTGACTCTTTTTGTCTGCGGGTCTATATGGAGACATATTTGGCCCAAACGGTTCAAGGCCGGGGTATTCAGTGCTTTGTGTGTTATCGACAAACTTTGTAACAAAAGGCTTGATGCTTCGTTGGCAGCCAAGCGACCATACACCACACAAGCCAAGAGCGAAGACCCTCCAAGACGATTATGACCGTGGACGCCACCAGCAACTTCACCAGCAGCATAGAGGCCTTCAAAAGTAGTTTCTTCGCCATTCTTTTGATGCATTACTCGCGTTCTCTCGTCGATCTTTATACCTCCCATGGTGAAATGTAGCACTCGAGCGATAAACGCCACGTGATATTGACCGTTTTTCTCCATGTCGTAGGGTGTAGTCGGGAAAAACTTCTTACCAAATTTGTCTTCTTTCTCACCTTTCGCCGAGGTGTTATAATCGGCAATAGTTGAGCTGAGGCTTTCAAAGGGAATCCCCATCTCTTCTGCCAATTCTTCGCCCGAAACAGTTCTCAACAAGTTTCTCTGAGTGTAGTGCTTAATGTGGAACTCAAGACGCAGCTCGCTTTGAGTGTTCAAAACAAGCCTCAATGGGCCTTTCCCAGCTTGTAGTTGTTTTAGCATCTCCCCACTTACATAGTCTCTTGTGCCAAGCTCATCACAAAATCTCTCTCCGTCTTTGTTAAGGATTATACCACCTTCTCCTCTTAAGGCCTCGGCGCCAAGGAAAAGAAATCTGGGCTGTTTATCCCCGTGAATTGCATCCGTGTCGTGGTAGTCAATAAGTCCCGTGGGGTGCACCTGAACCTTATCCAAATCAATGCCGACACCGCGGTTCTTCATCATGATTTTCTGTCCGTCCCCGGTAGCATGATTACCATTCGTGGACGGAAGATCAATGATGTCTGGCCGGTACTTGCGCAATAATGAGTTTTTTGTAAAGTCTGCTGCATAACCACCAGTGGCCATGATGACGGGTCCGAAGACTTCCAGTTTTTGCTTTGTCTTCAAGTCTTTGTATCTCACTCCCTTAATCCGAGAATCGTTTTGCTCGTCAACGATGAGATCAAAAACCTGTGTATTTTTCAAAATCGCGATTCTGTCAGGCTGTGACTCGGCCAAATTCTCCAAAGTCTCCAATAGTTTGTACGTAATGGCCATACCAGGAAATTTAGCATCTTTGCCGCGATGTGTTCTGGGTTGAGAATGGCCACCCAAACGAGAGACTAAGGATAAGTCCAAATCAAATACATCTTGAAGCCAGTGTACCGCGTCTGCGCTATTGTGTGTAAGCACCTTGATAAGCGCCGGGTTCGCCCTGTCCTTAGCCGTGGCCAATGTATCTTGATAAAATTGATCCACCGTGTCAGGTATCCCTAGCTCAGTTTGTGTCCGCGTGAGTGCACCATTTATTCCCAGAGTCGCCTTACCGCTGTTGCCACTCAAAAAACCTTGCTTATCCAATAGGACAACATTAGCGCCTCTGAGATACGCCTGGTGGGAAGCAGAGAGACCCGCTAGACCACCGCCGACGACAATTATGGGGTTTGCTGGGAAAGATTCAGTTGGACTGGACATTTGTATAGAAAAGAGATTGCAACTTCTCTTTAGTGATGATAATCGGCCGAAGACTGAAGACCAAGCTGGAGCGTCGAATGCGGCTGGATCCCGAGATATTTGAATCTTGTTTATTTATGTGGAAGCAAAATCTCTTTAGGTGTGATCCAAAAATATTTTTGAGAAGTTCGGTGGTTTGGCCAGTTTTGAGCGGTGTCTCCCATTCAAGCGCTTACTCATCAACGTTCTCATTCGCTCAGATTTAGATGCTTTTGCGGGGTTGTGTCGTTGTGGGGTCCGCTTTCCTCGGCTTTCGCGGTACGAAAAGAAGGAAGAGTTCTGAATCCCATGACGCGCTTGACTGTAAAGCTTGTGACCTATATCAAACGCCGAGTGACATCGCACGATGTATAACGCAAGCACCCTTTTCATATTACTTGTAGTCCCACTGACTTCAACTTCGGCCGGGCTGTGAGTAGCTGTCTAGGGCGCAACCAACGTATACATAAGCGCATTTCTTTAGATTTGTCTCCACGATGTCATCTTTCGTATTTAATTATACTTTTTTTTCCAATTTGCTTGCAAATTACTATAGTATCACTCACGACTCAGCTAATGTTGAATCTGAAGCTTTATAAGCCTAGCGGTCGATCATTCTTCGAGCCCTATGCAAACTGGTATATTGTTTATGCAGATATCACGACGTTGTAAATTATAATGTTGAGTATGAAACTCCATTTTTAGGGCAATCGACCTCATATACAACCTTACCGATTCAGCCTGCTAATAGTTGGGTAGCTGTTACACTGAAAGTTTCGCCTACTAATTTGATCATAGCCACGTTTATCCGGACACATTGATGATCTTTCTCACAATCACGCCGTGTTTCAAACGTGAGCAAAGAAAGTTATACCATTGAACAACTAGACTATATTCTGTGGTGAATACCATATTTTTTGAAGAATAAGCTTTTGATTGTCGGGTCTAAACAAAATTTCATACTCGGGGATGCAGCCGAGTTCAAGCCTTCGTGAGGCTGAGCTCAAATTTCAACACCCAAGATCTAAGCATTGTGAATGAATGTCAGGCTGGCGGATCACCTCATTTCACTTGAAATATCAGGTCGGTGACGTTTTATGTCTGTTTCGCCACATGGTCGGTTTTTTTTTTCAGCAATTAACAATGGAAACCAGCTCCCCACAAAATGCCATGTATCCGAATCAAGCGATGAAATGGCAAAGTCTATTGATGCGTCAGATCGTCTCCCCGACTTTTCAATAATGAATTTATAGCTGTTAAGAATGCTCTGACCTGCAATGGTCCGTTTTTTTCCTTCGACAAGATGCTGAGATTTCCTCGAATTTTCGCTTTCTATTCTTCGCTTGTAAGAGCTTTCGAAAACAAGTATACGTCGGGCTCAAATTCCGATGCTATTCTAGGGTTTGCAGCTACTTTTCATGAAGCTCTCAGTCTCGAGCAAAAAGCTTTAGAGGCCAATAAACTCTTGGATCTTTCCAGTCTGGAAGTCATTCACACTACAAGCAGTGTGAGATATCCATCTTTTAGTCTCACATTTCCAAAACATACAAGATTCAGAGTCTATGAGCTCACTGGCTATTACACGCCCGATGTTTCAGGTACCCACACGTTTCGACTTGACAACAGTGATGCTACATCTTTTCAACTCGGTGCCGGTGACACGTGCCGCCAGGATGCTTTTGAAAATGTGTCGGATGAGTTGGATATAAGTCCTACTGAGCCTCTGACCCTGGACAATATGGTTACCATGGATCTCGAGAAAGACCGGCTTTATCCCCTAAAGATCGTGCACTTTCCTCGAGGCAAGAGAATCAGGGTGGCAATCATGCACAAAGATTCAAGAGCAGAATCAGAGATGGACATCACAGATGACATTTTGCAATATAGATACGATGATGACCACGTCTCTGTCGCATCGATATCAACAAGTAATTCGAGGAAAAAAGCATGTGACCTTTTGAAGTTGACAAAGGTTTGAAATTGAGGGTTTTTGATTCAAAGTTCAGCGAGAAGCCCACAGAAGCTCAAGCTTATATTTCTGGCTACCAAATGGGTAAGTTCAAGTATGAGGGCCAATTTGATAGGATAACAAGTGCTCCACGAATCTACGATTATGAAATCGAAGAGAAGGCTTTTGGACTCGAGTTGAAAGGTTATTTCAGGATCTCTCATGCTGACACGTATACGTTCACGCTCAGAGCTAATGGAATAGCCAGTCTTCAAGTTGGTCCTGGAGTACCAGAACTCAGACTTGCCCGATTTGAAGACATCAATGAGTCGTGGGTCAAAATTGACTCTCGCGCCCCAAATCTCAAAACGCGTGACATTCAAATCGACCTCGATGAAGATCTTTACTATCCTATCCGAGCAGTTGTGATCAGTGACAATTTGAACGCAAAATTAGACTTTTCGGTGAAAGACTCGCAAGGTGGAATGGTGGACTTTTCCGAGATTATTTCCTTTGATCGGAAAGGCTTTTTAGAAAAGTAACTTTCAGACCCGACAATTGATGAGAGCAAGACGATTAAGTGGTATGACATTGGATTTTGGCGATAAATCAAGCGATAATTCATACGATCAGGTCTTGTCAAAAGAGAAGCTTGCGATCGGTTTAGTCCGGAGCTATTACAGAGAATGATGTGAATTCCACCGATGTGAATGCAAGCACAAGCGAAAATTTGGCTTTGCCCCGGGATGCATTAGGGGAAGTTGATTATCTCAATACGCAACTCAAGTCCAAAGTGCCACCAAACAAAACTAGTAGCTCTGATGCGGTGATGAATGCATACTAGATCTCAATCCCGCTTATTGAAAGTGCAATTGATGGTGATCCGTATCAAGCCATTAGCCTAGGGACTGAGACTTCCAACGACACTTGAAAGAGCCGAATTCAGATGGCAATGAAGTGCATATTGCGGGATTTGTCCCTCAGCACGCATCAAAAACCCATGATACCTCATTACTTGCCGAAGTCGACAAGTTTCGAGAAGTTAAGGCCAACCAGCTGTATACCAAAAGTGTGGACAATTACATGCAAGTTCCGTTGTCGAGTGTACAGCATCAAAAAAATTCTCCCGAGGGTCCAAAAGTTTCCGAAAATGTTGCTGCCGGTAAAAACGCCACCGGAATTTCGCCACTCTTTGAGCAAGCTCGCATTGCAGACCCTGGACACGCTCAAATTGCTACCCAGGGGCCTACCGATCTCGTAACCCATTCGATGGCGATCTCACGTTACGAAACTGACGAGAGAAGGCCCAATAAATGGAAAAGCAGTGGCACATCAGAAGGGAATGAATACAATGAATTCAGCACTTTGCAGTCGACCTTACCGGACTCTGAGATTCCTTTTCCAGACTTGTTGCCAGTGAAGGCACGTTTAGATGAGGTATGTGGACAGCCGTTAGTAAGCACCAAGCGTTCAAGCCAACTCAAAGTGAAATTGAGCCTTAGTGGCTGCCTCCACAAAGAAACCAGCGCATCTGAGGCTAAATATTACTTTGGCAGTCATGAAGTAGAGAGCACGAAGACGAAAGAGCTCTGCATGAAAAGTTGCCCCATAAACTTGACAGCGTGCTCTACGAGCCTCGAACAACTCCGGCTAGAACTAGATGAGCATACACAGATAATCGACAATTCGATAATATCTCAGGACAATGAGCCTATCGGGGCTCGGTTGAGAAATAATCGCGCGGGTGACAGACGGGTTTTGATGTTAGGCAAAGATCTGGTAGAAATCGAGGAAGAGGTGCAGTCTATCTCAGGTCATGAGTTGTGAGCACCCGTCACGAAATGGGCTTCGCAAAAGCTTCGAATTTTAAGCCACTTTTGGCTCACCATCCACACCTCGACATTGTCGACATTGTTTCGCCGGCTTCACCGAAAAAGAGCAATGGAACGGTACGTAAAATCGTCTCTTCGAGTGTTGAGATCTATGAGTCTCAAGTCATGGCCATCAATCTCGGTGGATTCAAGATAATTTTCTAGAATGTCTTGCTTTCATTCGCCGTTGGCATATGAAAAAGTTTGATAGGCGCGAAAGAAGAGCAACTTTACGCGGCGTGTCCGGTTTCCAAGGCTTCCGACTAGAGAATAGCGCCAACTCGAAAGAGTCCAAATTATTCTGAGGACAATACTATGAATTTTTTCCATTAGTTTTATTCAACTTTCTTGGATGTTCCGTATCCATATCAATACTTACTTTACGTAACGAGCCTTACAATGGGTCATCAAAAACATCGTCCTGAACTTCTCTCTGCACGCCATACTTGTCAGTAAGAGTGTTGAGTGTATGCATGTCTTCATCGCTCAAGTTGAATGTTTTCAAGTTCGACAAGATTCTATCCTTTTTAGTGGATTTGGGCAACACAACAGTGTCACGCTGTACACCCCATGACACCAAGACCTGACCGACGTCGACATTATTTTTCTTCGCAATTTCCACGATAGTGTCGTTTACCACTAAAGTGGTCTCGGAAGATCCCAATGGGCAGTAGCACTCGATGACTATATCATTATCCTGAAACCATTTGGTCAACTCCGGTTGCGGTAACAATGGGTGACCCTCGATTTGATTGACCACAGGCTTCACATTCACACCCGGGTCAGCCAAAAGCTTCTTCGCTTTCGTCACCGTAAAGTTCGATATTCCAATAGACCTAACCCTCCCGGTGTCTAGCAATTTCTGGATCTCCTTGTACGTGTCGACAAAATCCCAGTCTTCGTAAGGGGTCTCTGTGGCCGGATCAAGCGATTTGGGCCAATGGAGCAAATACATGTCGACATAATCTAAGCCCAATCTGTCCATTGACTCGTCGAAGGCCTGCCTGACCTTCTTGTGGTCGAAATTCCACACTTTTGTCGTGAGGAAGATCTCTTCTCTGGGAATACCCGACTCTCTAATTCCTTGTCCAACTTCCTTTTCGCAGCCATAATGAGCTGCGGTGTCGATGTGTCTGTAACCATTTTGTAAGGCGAACGAGACGGATTCCACGCACTCTTTGCCTTTGGCCAACCAGGTGCCAAGAGCTACTGCTGGAATGGTTTTACGATTGTTCAATTTATATGTTTTGGTGCAAATTTGCGCAGACATTTCTGAGGTAATGAGATTAATGTTCAGTTAAGACGGCGATATGCAATTGCGGTAGCTTTAAGATTAACTGGCTGATATCTTTTTAAAATGACAGTACCTTGGAATCAAACATTCTTATATAGCTTATATTTAGCTTTGCGATGCATACAGCGCAACTACCGATCACGGGCAGCAACGATGGAGTTCCGGTGGTTGCCGTTGCGGTTGCGAATGCGAATGCGAGCAGATGACTGTTGCACATATGACGGAATATGAGAACTAGAAATCCTCGTCCAGAACCAACCCGCGAAAGTGTATATTTATCGCAATGTCGAATTACCTGGAAATGATAGAAAATAGGAAATAAAAAACTTGTTATGGATGGAGAATTGTGTGTTCTTGAAGAGTGGGCGCGGTCGCGGTCGCGGGGCAATGGTCGCCTGTTTCTTTTCTCCGCCCTCACAGCAACTCCTTCAACCTGGTAGCATTGAGCCAGTCTTGAAGCTTAATTGAACCCAAAAAATAGTGGATGCACTCTTATAGGTGGCACGTGCGGCAACCCGAGACTGAACACATATTGTGCTCATGAGGTAGAATGATCCCTTTGCCTGGTGCCGTGGTCACCACGATGACGTCATATTATTTACCGGCGCTGTATCCCGAAAGAACCCGCGAAAGTTAGATTTTGGCTATAGATTTCTTTGACAAGTTATGACTGAAAACTCAAAGCGTGCTGAAAAGAATGGATGCAGAAAAAGAGAATAAAGTGTCCACAACAAAATCGAACCGAAGATCGTAATAATCAACTGACGCATCTCAGCATGTGTTGGCATTGCGTGATGTGACCTCAGAACTCCGAATCTCAGACTAATCCTTCCATGCTCCGGTACCCAGAAGTCTTTCGCCTTTCAGCCTGGGTTCTGCCAATTGAGAGCCCGATGATCCAGCCACTGCACCAAAATGCGGTGATGAGCAACTGATTACTAAAGATTCCTCAAAGTCGAGGCACTTATCGCCTTCAAGTTGCAGCTGCTGAATACTTCGAGTAGTCTGATCATGGCCCAGATATCTCAAAGATGCGTCTTCAGAATATGTTCGAGGCATGATTCCCAGTATCTATACAATCAGAGTCGCAACACATTCAAGCGTACCAGTTGCTGACGCCGTTGTTTGGTCCGATCGCTTTGAGAGGGACAGCAACTGTTTGTTAAAGTCGTTTGCTTCGTTGACTGATAGACTACCGTTCTCAATTCCCGAGTGACGCTGCAAAAGATATCCGCGACTTCATTTTTGCAAAGTGACAAAAAAACGGTTACATACTCGAACCTAGTAGAATCTTCGACGTGAGTTGCGCCAAGGCGCCAATTCGAATGTGATCTACAAGTCGATTGACGACAGTGTTTCGCTTTTTGCCAAATTTCAGAATAATCACGATGAGATGGCCAAACACTGCGAAGCAAAGAAAACTAAGCACGCCCACATAACAAAACACATCGTGCGAGATGTTCGCCGCATTGCGTCTCATAACCTCTGAGGTCGCCGCGCAGTATTGAAAAGCCGATTTGACACGTGCATTGGAGACAACAAGTCCAGTGACCGAAGTGTAAATTTTTTAAATACCTATAGACCTTACGGAATCACGATTCCAACTTGGTCAAGATGACCATCGAACTGAAACAAGGCATGTATTCAATATTTCGTGCTCGCACGGCTAAATTACTGATCTCGGCGTTTGGAGCTAACGACCTGCATGGAGACGTGTCGATGTGGGTTTAGTAAGCATCTCATGCCCGATGAAATCTTGAATTACATCATTTGCGAGGATCGAACGATGTAAGAATTTCTTCACTGAATGTTTAGTAAGCAGCACCGGGAGCAAGCCCCTCTCAATGACATAAAAGGGGCGCCAGTTTGCCTCCAATAATTCTTTAACTAAGTTCATCGATAGTATTCAGCAAGAATGGTGTCGCAAATTATCCTCGAACACCCACCCACTGGACCAGTCAACTTAGCTTGGGGC
>JAKTYQ010000030.1:0-20791 GCA_030674525.1 Metschnikowia chrysoperlae
TTGAGCTTCTGAGGCGGGCCGAGTCGTCGTGAAACTACCATCAGTGTCCATAGCAGAGTAGCTTTGCATTGCGCTTGCAGTTGGACTCGCAGAGTTCACGCTCATCGCAGATTTCAGGGTGGCAATCGTACCAGAAGTCACGTCGCCCTCGCTATGAGAGGCTGGGGCGCCAGTTTCAATTGATACACTGATCTCATTCTCAGGGCAATAAGTCAGCGTGAGAGTCAACGTAGTAATTTTCGAGGATTCGGGACCAAGACTCAAGGTGGCGACCGTAGTGAAAGTCTCAGTAGTGTAAGTAGGCTGGCTCGAGGAACTCACTGGGCAATAGGTGGTGGTAAATGTGGTTGTAATGATCTCTGTCGTACCAGAATCATCAGTTGTTGTCGTCACGACGGTATGGGTCTCGGTGGCAATCATGGATGATTCGTCGGTCAGACTACTCGCTCCCAATGAACTTGATGGCGAGCTGGTTGCTGGTCTCAAAGACTCATCCAGCAGAACTATTGCTGACAGGGTACCAAAAGAAGGAGAGGCGTTCGAGTTTGCAGTTGAAGAAGACTTCACTTGTGACGGATGACTAGACACAGATGGAGCGCCAGAGGTCATGCTGATGCTTGTCGCGCCTGTTGCCAGACTCAACCTAGAACTGCCCGCCGTTGACTTCGATGTCAGAGGTTGAACATACGACAGGTTCCAATCACCTGAGCTATAAGGCAAAGACGACAGGGATAGAATTGGACGAGACGATACTGGCGTGACGATGGAGGTCGAGTCGCTAAGACTTCCAGACAACGCAGAAGAGGTGAGCTCCGCCGACGACCATGAAGACATTGATGCAGTTGTCGAAGTAGTGTAGGAATCAGTCCAAGTAGACGTGGAGGTCTTCACACCCGGAACCTCAACAACAGGAGTCTCGACGCCGTCAGTGCCAGTCACGGTAGTCAAAGTAGTGTAAGAGCCAGTCCAAGTAGAGGTGGACGTGCGCACAATGGGGATTTCAATAATCACAGTAGGCTGGCCGCCATCGCTAGGAGTCACAGTCGTGGTACTGGTGTAATCGTTGGTCCAGTAAGTCGTGGAAGTCTTGGGTGGCAACTCAATAATCACAGAATTACTCTCGCCAGGGCTACCTGTTAGCGTGCGAGACGTGGCATAAGAACCAGTCCAATATGACGTGATTGTTTGCGTAGGAGTTGGGACCTCCACGACAACGGTGTTGTAATCGGAGCCTGAGTATGTGATTGTTGTAGTTTGAGATCCCGACCATGTTCTTGTCGTAGTAGTGTAACAAACTTCCTCAGCTTGAAAGATACGATCGCCAATTTCCGTCGTAACGGTGCCATCGGGAGCGGTATACCTGATGTTTAACCCACCAGGTCCGTCCCAATTGACAAAAACTATTTTGATTGGATAGTACACGCCAGCCTGGAGGTTGAAGTTTGCATTCGCGGCGCCCGGCCATTCTGCTTTGAACGTTTCACCCTGTACATCTTCGAAAGGGTTTCCGCAGCACGTCTCCCCGGCCCCAAATTGGAAAAAAGCTCCGTCGTCAGCAGACATGGTGAAGGCGTAGTCACCTGTCTGGTCAGCCAAAAAATAACCTCCAATGCTCATTGTAAAATTGGAGATAGTGAGTCTGTATCCGTAGATGGATCCATAGTCGACAACAGAGGTTTTACTCTTGGTGGCATAATTGACCGTGGTAACTCCCAGAACAGAGGCCAAGTGTCCGTATTGCTTGTATCCGCTGGTGTAATAGTTCGGGTCCTCCTTGTAAGCCCTTCCCAAAAGCGGGTAGCGGTAGAAATCGACATTGAAACCCTTATTGATGATATTTGTCGGATTGCAACCGTTAAGCGCTGCGAACGCACTTCCCCAAAAGGTAGCGAGAGCAACGGCTAAAAGATTCATGAGATGAGCCAATTTTATGTTTGGAATATATCTTGCACCACCCAAGTGGCGCATACATTGCTTTATAAGTACGCTAAGGGAGAATTCTAGTCCTTCAAGAGTTGGCTCGGAACGGCAACCTTCACCCGGCTGCAGGTTGCATTTTGCGCCTGGTGGTTAGAAGCTTTGGTAATGCATCTCAAGAATTTTATGTGGATGCATAATTTGCGCTTTCAAAGATCAACTTGATTCAACGGATGAAAAGGTTTGAGTAAAGCATTCGGGAGTCTTGAAACTTCATAAGTTCTTGCCGCATTCTGTTGAATCAAAGCGCTGCAAATCCTTGTGCCATTCTGATTTTAGCAGAGCAGGTGTCTATAGTTTTTCCCTTAGTCATGTCTTGATACCATGCATGATTAAGCGGGCGCGTGCGGACACGAATCTGCAATTGGCAAAAATATCTCACCCCGTACAGGATAACGGCACTGAGACCGCGCGAGCCACACTACAGATCTTGAAAAGATAACATCATAGCAAAGATCGCAAAATATCTTAGTCGCCTATGCAAGGAAGTCCAACAAAGCGCATTGTGTCCCTGGGCTGGGTAGGAGAGTTAATTATTTCAAAGTCTATGTGGAAACCACAACCCAAACTGCATATCCACTGACACGACCTCTATAGGCGAGAAATCCAGGCTCTCTCAATTTCTTTTTTTGGCCGAAGCATGCACGCGTGCGCGACGAACGTTGCTCAAAATTCTGCGCCACGCTTTATAATCGGCTTTTTTTCGCGGTGGTGGCTTGCTCAGAATGATCTGAAAAAAAAGGTTTGAAGCTAGCATGTATAAGTGCACTGACAAGCATTTCCAAAAGAATTTTGAATTATCTTCCCCATCTGCTATCCGCTGTTGCCAAAGTAAAGACTTGTAGTATCACAACAGTTGTATTGTCTCGACGGACACAACCGGCGCACCGAACAACTCTTGGCAATTGCTCGAAGTGACAGGTTATATATAGAATTTTCTCGTTTTGCGGATACACGTCAGGGCGTCGCCGCAATGAAGAGTGCATGGCTCGCTTTTTTTTCGTGGCGCTGATTCACACAATACGTTAATTCGTTCGTAAATTTAGTGAGGCCGAGAAGCAGAGTACCCTGCGAGCTCTGTTCAGCCGCTGCTGCAAAAAATTCTTATTCGATTGCCCCAATAATTAGCCGTGTGTTTTCTTAGCATCACAATCCACTCAAAAAGCCGCATTTAATTCTTTCTTACTTAGTATGCAAGTGAGCCGCACGCAGGCGGGTTCATGCATGGAAGTGTCCGGTCTCTTGCAGCGTTAATTTCTTTTGTATGTAGAGCCTCGTAACGTGCGGCGTCCGGCATGCGTCCTGCTTTTCCTGCCACTCCAAGAAAAAATAAATATCAAATTAGGCAATCTACACAACGCGGTGGGGTAGGAGGTGGGGGACCTAAGCCAATGTCTCGAATTAGTGTCCAACGCTGGGAGCTGTTCCAACCAACGTGCCCCCGTTCAGGCTCTTTTTTCGTTATGCAGTGAGTCATGCTTATAAGGATCCTTCCTTTCTGGCAAAAATTACGATATTAACCAGGTTATCTCATTAAAGAGAGGGGAAATGGTGTACAGGTTTGACATGTCTGGTCATCTGGGCACAAGCCATGATAGGAAATGCAAATCACGCGCCTCAATAGGCTGATATACCATAAGGGGTTAATCCTTACGATGAAATACGCTAGGCAAGAAGATACCTCACTCCCCTATAAAAAGATGTATGGACTGCTGTAGGCGTATCCTCTGAATGATTTGGTGTGTCCAATTTCCTTCATTGGACGTGTCCAGTTAGGAGCGCTAACGGGAATCACCATCACATGAGCGGATGCCAGTGTGTGCCCCCTTACATGTAGATCGCGATTCCATACTTACATTGTCAGAAGTGGCAATTTATCAGTGGGAAAGATCACGCGGGACAGATCATTTTGCTATCTTGATCACCCCCACTCACACTTTCTCCCCGATTGAAGCAGCTTTGGAACTCTCACTCTCTTATTAACCTCGTGTTTAAAAAAAACAAGGGGAATATATTGACAAAACCAGAATTAAAGATAATTAAAAAGTCAACACGAAAAGAGGAATCAAAAACAAAAACAGGACCCTGAACGCCAGTTTCGAGCCGCCCTCGAGTATCGAAACAGCAGAAGGATCCGCTTGGGACACAATGGATGTACTACCAGAATGAACGTCCGTTACCTGTGCTGTAGTTGCCATACTGTTCAGTTCCCTTCCAGAACGATTCACAGCGACATCATTGGCAACAAGAGAAGAAGTAACCCCCATTGTCAGTTGTCTGTTTGGTGTCACAAAAGTATTCTCATAGGAAGGACCGTTGTCATCCATTGTCTTTATTTGTAACGACATGGGCCCAGCTTCTCCCTCGTTTTTAGCTACACCACCGGAATGCATGGAAGAACCACAAGATCCGAATCCAGAGCACAAATCAACGGATGACCCTCTTTCAATGCAGCCATGTTCACAATACCTGGCAGAGTCGATTTCGCCAGAGACACCTTGACAGGAACTCAGACTTCCCTCGCGACATAACGACATGACAGACGGGATCAAAACGCATGGTGTCACTTGACCATCAGCACCCTTCAAATCCGAGGTCGTGGTGAACGAACCTGTCCACGTTGAAGATGGAGCACTAGAAGGCACCAACACAACTGGAGTGGTCTGACCATCGGCACCAGTCACCGCAGAAGTCGTGGTGTACGAACCTGTCCATGTTGATGAGGGGTATGGGACGAGCACAACTGGAGTGGTTTGACCATCGCTGCCTGTTATTGCCGAAGTAGTGGTAAACAGTCCTGTCCAAAGGGACGTCGTTTGGGCGCTCGGAAGGTTGACGATGACAGTGGGCTGGCCGCCCGCACTCGGTGTGACAGTAGTAGTACTTGTATAAGTATTCGACCAATAGGAAGTGCTCAAGACTCTAGGTACTTGAACGAGAACAGTATTGTTCTGTCCAACGCTACCCACGAGAGTTGTTGCGGTGGTATCAATGCCGGTCCAGTAAGTTGTCACTGTTTGTGTCGGCGTAGGCACTTCAACAACAACAGACTCAAACAATGACTCGGTTCTTGTAAAAGTTGAGGTCTCTGAGCCTGTCCAGGTTCTTGTAGTCGTTCTGGTGCAGAGTTGACGCATCTGATATATTTGACTGCCCATGTCAGTGGTAACCTGGCCATCCGGGGCAACATATCTGAGTTCTAGTCCACTAGGGCCATTCCAATTCACGAATACCATCTTGATCGGATAGTAAACGCCGGCCTCGAGCGCGATTTGCGCATTGGCTGTGGAGGGCCATACCGCTTTAAACGAATCACCACTGGCATCTTCAACGGCTTCACCGCAACAAGACTCCCCTGCTCCTATCTGCAAGAACCCACCATCATCTGCATACATGTTAAACGTGTAATTGCCTGTTTGAGTTGCCAAGAAATAGCCACCAATACTCATGGTAAAGTTCGAAACTGTGATGTCATAGCCGTACACACGGCCGCGGGCCACCTGGCCACCTGGAACATTGGTGGAAAAGTTTATTTCAGAAACATTTGGAACTGTTTGCAAGAAACCATATTTCTTGTATCCTTCTATGTAGTAGTTCGGGTCTCTTCTGAAATCCTCGCCACGGAGCGGGTATCTGTAGAAATTCACATCGAAACCATTGCCCAAGATAGTTGATGGCTCACAGCCTTTCAACGCGCCGAGGGCCACGGTCCAAAGGGAAACAATAAGGACCAAAAATTGGATCATTTCTTCTATACTTCTCACGCTGAGGCATCGGGCACACCCTGTCCATTTATATCGGCGAGAATCATTCATCAAGAGTTCCCCGAGTTGTCGCCTCTTCCTTTCTGAGAGATTGCGTGGGCATGTACAGCAACACTAAACCTTGCCCGCATGCTGGCCGACAATACAATTAGGAGCCCTGTACAGAAGATCGTTACTCACTAGAGGTCAGATCAGGTCTCGCAGAGACTGTTCGGCAGAGAGTGTTCGGTTGATCGTTGCCCGTGTGCTGCCCTTGTTGGGTTGTTTCACGGGTGGTCTTCGTCTCTACCCACCATGTGAGTTTATATGCGCGTCGAAGCCAAGAACGTTCGAGTTTTTTTTTTTCACAAAAACACTGATTTGTGAAGCATCGCAGAATGCAGTGTGTTTCCACCCCGTGGAAGCTGGTATCGCACACGGTTCAAAGTAGGACTTGAAGATTTCTCAGCAGCCGCTGGTAACATGAAACAGACGCAGCTCGGTTAAATCCCAGAACAATGCCGTAAAATTGCTTGCTAAGATTGACTGTAAGCCTTTAGGCCGATGATAGACTAGCGCCATGGGACCCCCTTGTTTGTTGCGCGCCGTCCCTGTCAGTCTCCGAAAATAGAGTGGTGTTAGAACACGTGTGGGTTCCTTTGTAGTGTTTATTCAAGTATGTAACACTTCGGACTCAGCTTGGAGTTGTCACTAAATCCTTAGAGGACCAACAGGATCGGGCAGAGAAAAGGTCTTTTTCTCTCGCCGCTCCCTGGAGGTACCGCTGTCGTGCCGAAACCATTACAACTGTATCACGTGACACTTGGACTACTTCTTGGCCTTTGTTCCTATGCGTTGACAAGTGGTGCAATTGTGTGCTGTAATGCGGGTTGAAAGAAACATCAAGAACTCCCGAAATGGAAGACTTCCAAACATAACTTGTGCGTCAAATTAAGCCAGGATTTCCTGTCCAAGTCATCTCTCTGATATAGTGTTGTCGCGTCACTGGACATAGTCGACCATTAAGCTCGAAGCAATCTTTGACAAAAAAGATTGAATAGAGAGTAGTGTTCGTCAAAATTACTATGTGTAGCGTAGATGTAGGTGTTGCAGAATACAACTTCAGATCAATACGCCTGTTTGGCCCGTGGATTACTGATCTCCTGGGTGACGAGCTTTAGATGGGAGTTGACCAATTTAAGGTACCTTCTAAATTTGCAAAGAAAAAGGATGAGGATGAATGACTCTAATCGATCTCACTTTCCAAGCTTGCCAGGTTCGCTGCAATTCTCTCTCGCTCCGCTGTGTAGCTTCTTGCACTCTATCGCAATGTTGAAGAATTTCTCGAGGTCGATTTCCTGGACCTTGCCTGGTCACGTAATTTTCCCAAGTTATTTCATCAGCTTTTGGGGCCGCGCATTCCTCTTCAGTTGACACTTTGAGAAAATATGAATGAGTTGTGGCCTCACGCCCTCCATCAAGTTTCAAACTGGTTGCCAGGAAGAAGTCAGACAGATCCCATGCGGCATCTAGGGTAGTTTGATCTTCAGGCTCGGGGCCTCGTGACTCAGCATTTAAACATCTTTCCCATTCCCTCCCGTAATCGAATCCATGACAGTATGGTCATTGAGTTCATTTGAGGTACTTTCTGTCGGACCCATGCCATCATCGTCTACCAAGTTGGCGCTACTGCGGAGAGAGGGCTGTTGCAAAAGCCTGTTGTGACCGGATGACAGAAGCTATTTGAATCTCCGAGCAAGAAACATGTGTTTGCACATCGATCCAGTTTTGCAATACGCTGGACATGTACATGTATTTATCACTTCCCGTAAAGCTCAAGGCGTACTGAATATTGTTTTGTGTTGTCAGTGAAGGACAGAACAGTGATTTCTCCGTTATCTGCGAGAAGGGCGTTTGCCTCGACATCGTCGTCGAAAAGCTCGTTTACCGTGCGCTTGGCTAAGTCCTCAGCTTTATCGTAGAATCTTCTTTTTGAGTTCTCCTCAACCCTCATTTCGCTAACAATGTACAATGGAATAATGAAAACGTAGAACTTAAAAGCTAAGCGTCCAGTCTTCAATCGCATACTCTTCCCAAAACAATTTCTAGCTTGATTTTAGCATGGTATGATTCAGTATAGTTATTCGTGCTCTGGCCTGGCGCATATTTCGCATTACACCCATCAACAATAAGGTTCTTCCTCGAACACCATTGTTTTTCGACATATGCAATGAAAATTTGAGCTTGGTGCTTACTCAAAAAACCAACTCATCTTCTGAGCTGCCTCTGGTTCTGTCCTGCTTAACAATACCCCTGTGAAATCTGTGCACATTTCGTTTTTGATGTCTTTTGCACAGCCCTTTAGGTTTAGTCTGTTTTTGAAAGCCTTTTGAACATGAAACCGACAAAACACTATGGGGTAATCGGCCCCCACACTGCCTTCAAAACTTCTGTTTCAGTTTTATCACCATCTATGACCGCTTGCCGTGGTTCAAAAGAGGTAAATGCTCGTACTTTTCGCAAAAAATTCGCATCTACCCGAGATCTGCCCGAATGACTTATCATAAAAGCAACAGGTGCTCCACGTCCAGTCTTCTGATTCTTCATGACAATCGTAAATAAGTAAATTGCCTCGTCTCTGGCTAGTCCGTAAACATTTTATGAGTCGAGTCGAGATGAATCAGCCATGAATTTTGCCGCAACAATTCTCGTTGCCTGTTCGACATGTAGCAAAAAGACCAAATATCTCTTTCGTTCTCGAGTTTCGAATCGCTCGAGTCATCTCTCTCATCGAGAGTTTTGAACTTTGTTGTGAATTCGGCTAGTCCACCATCTGACTGAATCTTTCTCGCCAAAAGCCCAAACCCTTCGACAATTAGAAGATGTCTTCTGACCGGGTGATTCTGAGGAATCTGGCTAAAAATATATCTCGACTTTTAACTTTCATCAATTCCCATGTCCTCAGTTCTTTGCTTTTCATGCGTTCCACTATTTGCATATGTTGTATATAGAACCAAGTAATTCCATACTTTGGCACTGCTTCCTTGAGCGCTTCTCTTGTCATTTTCGACAAAGGCAAACTCATTAAAAACTCTGGGTTGTAAAACTCGTGATTATGTCTCCATGACCATGTGATATGAACCATTTTGTCTCCGTTATCGACTAAGTTGAGCTCTCCCTTTTCTGTATGTTTGTAATCCGCAGGAAATCTGATTCTAAGAGTAGTACGACAATTACATGACACCGAAAAATTGGGCATGTTTTGTTTTTCTACTCTTCCCGGCACATTTGCGCTCGTACGTATCCACACCAGCCAGACTAAGGCGTATTCTCTTGGGATTGGCGACTTTTGGCTCTGCTTTTGACCCCTCTCCGCCGATAAAAGTACTCAATTGCAAAATTTTTCATGTAGATATCTAAGCGGCTACGGTCATCTCAACGATTCGTCCACAAAAGAAGGATTTAAGCCTCTAATTATGATAGGAAATTTGAGTTTATTGAGCAAGTTTTGCGCCTCTACGCCTGAAATGTCCGTTCACGCACTAGTTACAAACTTGTGCCCTCAATGTGAATTTGGCCCACATGAATAATACGTACTAACCATCTTTCTTTTCATTTTACAAGGTTTTTCTTTCTCAATTGAGACTGTTTATCGTGAAAATCGGACCCAAAACTTCAAAATGGGACTTTTGAACGTCTAGGTTTGTTCATTCACATCGCGTTCCGGTCGACGAAAATGAATCTTGCAATTCGCAAAAGCAAAATACAAGACTGCGTTTTAAAAGAACACACATTTGGTCGCCCGCCCGAAAAAAGTTCTTTCGCTGATGCATACCACCACTGATCCGTCCAAAAAGTAATAGGCGTTCGTGAGCAGAATAGAGCTTTTGAGCATCTGTAGCAACCTTACTGGCGGTCGGCGTGGGACCACACATGGGATGTTTTGATTATTGGCCGTGAAGGTGCATATAACCCTTTGCTAATGATCATGCCTAGATAATCAATAATCAGTACCACACTTGCACTTGTCGCATGCACACGCCTTCTATTTCATGAAGGAGTATCAAGCTGAGCTGCGGCGTAAGAAGGAATAAATATTTTCAAATGGAGCTGAGTTGATACTTAAGGTTTCCCGTATCGAAAAAGCGGTCAACTTTATACATCGGTCAGGTCTATACGCCTAATAGCGTATCGAAACACCAAATGCCAGGTCCTCAGTAGATGGTATTTAGTATACTTAGGTGTGAAGGCACTCAACCAAGCACTGATCGTACCCTTTTTCTTCGGTGAAAAAAGGCATTCATGGGGAGTTCACGTGAAAACCATTTACATCCCATGGCGGCGATCCTTACTATATACGGGCTACCAACTATTAGTGGGATATGCTGTCAACATAATCAATCACAGCCGTGTTTCATCTGCTACCACACAGGTAATAACAATTGACGAAGCACCAGGGTTATAGAATGGTTCGGTTCGAATTGGCTCAAGTCGACGCCCACGCGTCAATTCATAAAGGCTACCTGACGCTCGAGAAGAAGAGGTAGATCTCTTTTTCTTTCAATATTTGTTTTTACCGCAGCCGCGTCCTCATCAGTCGTGTCTGCGTTATCACTCGGTCGCGCGAATCACGTGATTGCGACAAATTAATCAATCGCCAACAGCACCCACCGGATCAAGCTCAAGAACGTTTGCCAAATGCTTTACTTCAAAAGCGTTTTCAAGGCATGGGTGGCGCTCAGTCTTCTCGGTTTTGCATTTTGTTCTCCGGGAGACAACTTGCCCGAGTTTAAGGACTGTCTTCATCAATGTCGTCAAATATCATGCTTCCACAACCCCTACTACCTAATGCAAGAAGAACATCGAGCGGCCCTAAGCAAGATAGACTACAAATTCAAGAGATACGAACCCTCTTGGAAGTTTGACCTGAGTATTCCTTTCCACCTAGCCGTATTATTTTGGGACTGCAAATCTAATTGTGATTATCAATGTCAACGGATCATCACGAAGGAACGGAAGAATAGGGGAGCCGAAGTATACCAATTCCATGGAAAATGGCCGTTTTATAGGGTTTTTGGCATTCAGGAGTTTTTTTCTGCAGTTTTTTCCGTGGGCAACTTCGTGCCACACTATATTGGGTATCAGAAATTCAAGAAGTTCCAAAAGACAAACCCACAAGAAAAAGCCTGTTTGAACCCAATGATGCGAAACGTCAAACTAGTAGCGATTGTGACGATGTGTGCTTGGGTTTGCTCGACCGTCTTCCACATTCGAGACTTTCTCATAACCGAGAGACTAGACTACTACTTCGCGGGCCTTACTGTTCTCACGGGATGCTATGCCATTGGCTTTCGTTACCTACGCCTATATCTACCCTCGAGGCGACTTTACGCATGGTTATGTAAATTTCTTTGTTTGGGGGCATATTGTGCACATATTCACAGATTGGCTAATGACTGGCTGTATACCTATAATATGAGGGCCAACATATTTGTTGGTATCCTACAAAACATCATGTGGGGACTCACGTGCTTCTCTCTATACACGAAGTTTTATGAGCACGAGACGGGCGATGACAAGACTATAAACTTGACTCATTTGAACTACGTTCAGACGAAACAGGTGTTGATGCAATCTTTTTTTGCCAAGTCGTCAAAGCTTTTTTCGCTATATCCCCTCGTCCTATGCGGCATTGTCATTTTAGGGATGTCTTTAGAAATCTTCGATTTCCCTCCTATTTTAGGTGATTTGGTTGATGCGCACTCGTTGTGGCATCTCGTGACTGTGTTCCCTGCTCTTTTTGGCTGGTACGATTGGATGTTGTGGGATATCAATGAGAACGTATGGGATGACTTGCGCAGCATCCAAACGAAAAAAGACCAGTAATTCGGACGTACTGACTCGGTCATTTTGACACTTGATTCAAGTTTTAGAGATCCAGGAGGGCTCCCAAAACTGGCTTGCCCCGCTTGGGCCTTGCGAGTCCACCCATAGAAATCCATTCATGATCATCTCTTCTATCACTGTGCGTGAACGCACATTGTCCCACCCGACGTTGTCTCGTAGTAGACGGTAAGTGACATACCCACCCATAAACTCGCAAAGTTCGTAGACTTTTTTTTGGTCGTTGGAGATCGTCTCTGGACCAGTGGGGCCTGAGAACTTAATCCATTGTTTGTTGTTTATCAAAATCGTTTCATAGCCCTTGCCAAGTGAAACTAAAGACTCAAGTGCCTTCTGAATGTCCTCTTCTGACACGGTGAGTGGCACACTAACCGACTCTTGTAGTCTAGATTGAAGCTCCGTAAGGGGCATGAGGCCACCATTTATGTTCCTTGTTTCTTGGCAAATTTCCACCATCCGCACCCCCAATCCCACAAAAAATTCATCAGATTTCACTAATCGTGAGTCCCTCAAAATGAGAAGCTCCAAGGGATCCACTCCCATCTGCGAGCAGATCTTATTAAACTCATGTCTGAAAACAGGGTTATCTCGAATTGCGTCACCGCGCTCGATAGCGATATTCGTGAGTGCAGACTGAAACACAGATAGCTGCGCAGATAGCTGATTCGAATGCCGCTCACTCAAAGCTTTTCCTAGGCGCTTGTATGCGTCACGTTCCAGTTTCATTTGGGCAATGTCGTAAACTAAGCGAGGAATGTGGTCGCCGCGCACCGGTCTTCGGAAGCGAGATTCCAAAACGAGATTGCCTGCGGAATGTGGTTTACGAGGCTTTCTGAAAGAAACGCTTTCGGTCTAAACTAATTTTCACGCAAATCGAACAATAACAATTGACCATTCGGGCCAGTAACAGACGCACAATATGCCCAATTAGTGCACGTTATCTCAATCACGTGATACAATCTCAACTTCTTGCTTCTTGCCGGGATAGAAAAGCGGGTATGACAGAGATGTTGAGTCGCAACAATAGTCTGTTTTGTCGCTATAGGTGATCAAAGAGAGAAGCGTTTTCTCAGCTCAATTGGTCTCACATTAGGTCGAAATGACAAATCTTAAAGGAAACTTTCAAACTTTACTCTCATTCTGAGGAGTTATCCTAGTAAGTTGGTGGGGTGAGACGGTTTGCGAGTTCAACATCACACGCAAGGTTTCGATCAAAAGTAGAACGTCTCTTTATTTCTTATCTTCCGCCTATGAATTTCAAATTTTCAGTTCCAGAAAATCGCAGAACATCCCAAAAGCGTACAAGACTCGAGGCCAAGCAAGTATATTCGCTAGAAGTTCAAACTTTAAGAACGGGAATTTCCTTCGCAGCAGAAACGTTTTTCTAAATTTCAGATCGCAGAGCGGCATCTTTCGTTAGTTGAAAACCTCTCCTAAAAATCGGGATTTGAGACAATGCCAAATATTCTTGGCCCCAAGCTTTTCAATTGAGGCAAAATCACTCCTGTCGATATTAATTCTTATCTGAGAGTCTTGGTATCCGTAGTTTTGTCGATTAGGTTTCGCCCCGGTGGGGACGGAGCTACGCGGGACTGGCTCTCTGTCGTTTGTGCGATATAAAATACGGATATTACTCTTCTCAGTTGTTCTGGATTGCAGTCTCTGAAATGTTAGTCAGCTCATTAAAAAGTTCCTTTGATGATCGTTTTGCTAGGTACTTTGCGTTCATCCTTTTTCAGCTCCAGTGAAACTGACTCTTCACGCGAATCGAACTATAAGAGGCCGAATTCTCAGATGCCCATACCAAATAGTCGAAGTTGCGACAAAACAGCAATGCGCGAATATAGATTACAACTATTGCGATGAAATAAAGCTTCTGAGGCTAAATGCGCCATGACCAACTCCCTCACCCACGCGGTTCCCCAGCGTGGAGGTTATGACTTGAATGCAATGCAACACCCCACCTGCCTATAATCGTAGTTGTTCAAGATGTCAAGTTACTGCTTTTCGAGGAGACAGCTGCTGTTGAGTGATTTCGATAGCATACCTCCCGGTCACATTATAGGGTGAAGGATTTGAGCAGCGAGGAGATGCTGTCCAACGCTTGGGTAAATCTTCACTGTTTTCGAGCTATACATGTGCCCACGTATATTTTGTGCGTTTTGAGTGTACTGTAGATTTGTCATGGACTCTTAGGTGTCTTGAAACGCCAGAAGTGTCTTTGCGAGTTTCAGAAGTTACGAGAGACAGTTTGGCACTTGATTGTAGATGAATCCACTCCCCAAAGGCAGGTTGTCTTTGGCCAGAAACATATACATCTTTTCTGGTCTGATGCAACTATTGAAAGCTGAGTCCGCAGACCATAAGTTCACCGACGAACGCGTTCGTGCGATCGGGGGAGCAAGGAAAGCCACAAAGGCACAGTTTTCATTCTTCTCATTCTGTAATTGTTTGCCGGTTACAGAGATATGTCAATCTAATTGCAAAATAAAATAAACTCTCATGGAGTATGATGACAGGGAAAACAATTAGTAATTTATCGATGCGGCTGACCTCATAAAATCAGAAGCTCGATATAGCATTTACTGACTTGCTTACTCACGACTTATCTTTGGCGCTCGAATATCTTATCAGAGTTATATATTTTTATGTTGTGAATGTGTCTTTCAACGATCAAGGATGGAAATGGCACGACGTGGCAAGACAAGCATTCCAAAATATGCAAGCTCCGGCTCGTCGCGATCAGAGCAATTTAAATCTACAACTATATCTTGCCGTGCGAGCCGAGGCCGGTGGCAAAATATTGCAGCTTCTTGTATCTTTTCAATCTTGGCAGCCCTCCTGAAAAGAAACAACATCCATTCACAATGCTCAAATTTAAAGCGGTCAAATTCAAAAACAGAACTCTGGGATTTCCCGTCGTTGAGGATTGCCTTCCCGTTGAAGTTAAAAACGGGAATTACGTTCTTCCTTCCGAAGACAACATCTTGGTGAAAGTACACGCGGCAGCACTCAACCCCGTCGATGTGATTTTGAAAAATTCTTTCCCTCCTTGGATTTCGAAGGGCGACAAGGGCTTTGGAATGGACTACTCTGGTAATGTAGTTGCAATCGGCTCGAGTGCTGCTGCTTCTTCTGGATTATCAGCAGGCGACAGAATTGCTGGCTTGTATCAAAACCTCTTGGGGCCGGGAACGATCTCGGAGTACATTCTCATTAATTTCAAGAATAATGACGGCATGAACGCACGCAAGATCCCCGAGCAATTGTCATATCAGCAAGGCGCCGCATACCCATTGGTATTTGGCACTGCCCAGACCATGTTCGACCTGATTAAAGATGGGAACACCTATGAAAAGATTTTGATTTTGGGCGCCGGAACTGCGGTAGGCAGATACTGCGTGCAGCTCGCGTCAAAGGTTTATGGGTCAAAGCACATAGTCGTCACATGTTCCGCCAGAACCGAGCAAACGATTCGAGAATTGGGTGCAACATCTGTTATCGACTATACCAAACATCAATCGATTATAAATCCAGTCTTAGATACAGTGAAGGAGATCGGTGAGTATGATGCAATTTTAGACTGCTGTGGTAATTCAGACTTGTTTCCTCAGATCACTTCTGTCCTCAAAGGGCGCGAGAAATTCGGCTCTTACGTCACAATTGTCGGGGACTATAAGGCCAATTTCCAGACGGGCTCAATTGGAAACTTAGTTTTCGGCAATCTTTGGGTAGGATTGAGAATAGCCAGGTCATGGCTAGGCTTCCTTCCTTATTTCTACACTCAAGCACTCGTAGACCCAAGTGGATCTTGGCCTGACAAGTGCGTGGAAAACTTGGCAGACGGAAAGGTGAAGGTATTTATTGACAGTGAGTTTGAAATGCTGGAGACACAGAAAGCTGTCGACAGACTCCAATCAAACAAGGCCTCAGGAAAGGTGATTGTGAATGTTGTATGACTCACTTCTCGAATGGATTGTCATGAACTGGCGTAGCAACTGAAATGTTCACTTATCGCAGATCAGTGACCTATTCAATACGAGTACATATAATCTAATCACTAAGACTCTCATCCTCTGGGGGGACCCATGCAGGCGGCTTGAACCACTCCTGATCATTCACAACTAAATTCTTAAACGCGGCTTTGTCATCAACAAATTGATACAAATAGTCCAATTCTAGATCGTGGACCTGTCTACCTAACATGATCAAGGAGTGCAATGGCTCGCCAGCATCGTAGCTGGCCAAATCTTTCAAAGAAGCAGCCTTGAATGTTTGTGTTGGTGAACCCAAGCGCGAGACCGCCACGCAAGGCGTGTCAGGGGTGTAAGCGTTCTCCTTCCTTTTCTCCTCGATTTCTAGGAGCTGCTGCGATGCCGTAGCAATGTCCATGTATCTTGGTGGCTCGTAAATGAGTCTTCCGCGGGCCATGTTCTCAATACTTTGCTCCTTGACCTTGATGTCCAAGAGAAGCAAGGTGTGCAAGCCAATCTTGCGATTCTCCAAAACTTTTGAGTAGAACGAGTCGGGCTTCCAGGAGTCGGTGAAAAATACAAGAGACACCGTTTGGCCGAATTGATACAATTGCAAGCCGCATGCGCCAACAGCGTTCATGACACTGGCATTGTGAATGGACTCATAGGCGATGCCCAACTCTTTCGCTCTGAGCACCAAGTCAGTGTGCGTGGTGGCCCCGAAAACGTCGCCTACAACCAAAAAGGCAACGTCGTCCTTATCTGCCCCTTCCAAGATTTGGTCAGCACCTGTCTCCACAAGCTCTCGATCTGCGAGAATGACCTCTTTGCCGTAGAATTTTTCAAGGCTCAGCACATCAGCAGCCATAAGAATGGAGGTGTAAGCTTCAAGGTAGACTCTCTTACATTTTCTTACGGTTTCAAGTCCCCTGACCGTGATGTCGGTCTCATGGGAAAGACCAAGGCCGATTAAATACAACATTCTGTGAGATCAGGCTATCAATGGCGCAAATAGTTTTTCTTGTGCTCTTTCTAGGCCAATCGCGATGGTGGTGATGGATGGATGCTCATGCGACCGATGAGCTTTGCACATAGTGAGGCTAGAAACAAAAATAGTGCTCATCCATCAGCAACGCCTTATAAATAAGTCTGACATGCCTGTCAGATTGAGACCAGAGAAACAGATTCTAGAGGACATCGTTAAATACAAGTCTATCGTACAAGATCTAGGTGATGCGGGTGATATTCCCACGCGGCGCAACAAGCCCCGCAAACTGATACGTCAACCTAAAGGCAAAAAGCGGAAATGTACAGCGAGAAGAGGTACAGGGCAGTCAGCAGCAGGTCTGAAATTGAAAGCATTGGAAAATATCAAGCGCAAAATCTGTCTGCAAAAGCCTTCTTTCATGGGAGGTAAAGCACCCCTTGCACGCTTTCATCCCGGCCCACACTCGAGCGTCAATACGCGTGGCTCAATCGATCATAAACCAAAAGACGGTGAAGAAACACACAAATCTCCAACAATCAAAGATAGTTTCTCGAAAGTACAAGGCATCAATTTTTATGCGAGGTCGTTCGAGCAAAAAGTGTCCGTCCAGACAGATTACAATGAGATGATAAAGACGGTACGCGAAAACGCTGACGGGATCGACTTTGGACTACTGTGGAAGATTCTCCCCAAAAATTTGGGGAATGAAAGAGAGCGATTCCATTTTGACCACGAAGCTGATCGGATTATGTTTCACCAGAGCGGCTCGATCCTCAGTGGTGACATCGACTTTTACTTCAGACACTTGGGACAGACATTTCTGGAAACGAACGCCCGCAATGTCCCATTGGTTTAGCATGCTATTCAGTATACTTCGGTGAACTAATGCAAAAAAGAAGCCTTAGCCGGGCGTTTTCTCTCTGTTCCCACGATAGACAATTTCGTTAAGATATCAGACAAAATACTACTGGAGTCGTCACCATCAGATTCAATCAACGCTTTGGCTTTTTGAACGTACTCCTGCAATATGGAGTAAGAAAATTGTAGTGCACCGGAATCAGCTATGAACTTGCTGACAGATTCTAGCCTCCCTACGTCTGCTCTTCTCTCCTCTGGAGATTTTGCTTCCCGGTATAATTGGAATAGCGGGGAGCTTTCGCCCTGGTGAATAAGTGTATAGAGAATGGGTAACGACATTTTCCCTTCGATCAAGTCCTCGCAGGTGGAGCCTTTCAGCTCAGCGTACTCCTCGTCTGCTAGATTGATGTAATCATCCCTTATTTGATACACAATGCCGAGAAGACTGGCTATTTGGACCAAATTATCCGGCAATCCAGTATTTGGAGCCATTTCATCAGCGAAAAGGCTCAACATGCGCACAGCTAAGCGAAACAAGCCACCTGTCTTGTGCATGACAACTTTCAAGTATTCTTCAGTGGAAGGTAACCCGGACTTCATGACGTCCAAAAAGTTGTCCCTCCAGTAGATGTCAAATCCCTGTCCCACATGCAAATTGATCATTTCATCCATAAAAATATCCAGCAACTGAGATCTCAACACGGCTTGCGCAGAGCCATTGTCAGTATATTTTGTATAGGTGGGAAGATTCGTCATCGCCCGTTGCATCGCCATGAAGTACATCAAGTTACCTGAATTGATTGTCGCAGGAAGCCCACAAGTTATATGCGCACAGGGCTGTCCTCTGCGGAAAGTGGAATCGTCTTCGATATCATCAATGAGAAGAGAGGCGCCATGCAAAGTTTCGATCACGGCGCCAATCTCGGATATCACTCGGGTATCGGTGATGTGAAAAAACTTCTCGTTGAACCCGACGAGGAATTTGCTTCTGACTTTGTTATTATTGCTGGGAAGCAGTTGAAGGTACTCGAAAGGCGCATTGAGGGTTCCTTCGGGCACAGGGAGACCCTTTTGTGAGATTATATGGTCAATATCGGGAACCTTATCCAAGTATTTAGAAGGATTAATGGGCATGATCGGGCAGGCGATTTCAGGTGGTATTGCTCGCGAGTGTATTCTTTGCCTCGGTGGGAATAAACAATTAGAGTGCTTCAAGCCTTTGTTCTATTAAGTAGACAAGACAAAGCTTTGCGGGGATCTGGCCCCATTTATACCTGTAACGGTTTCACAAACACAAATGCAAAAACGCTTCTTCATGTAATATCGCATCGATACAGGAACGCACTACAATAGTGCCCGGAACGATGACTTGCTCCATTCTAGCGCGGGCAAATAGCGAGACAAAAGCTTCACGACCATTTACCGGGCTTGGAAGTAAGGAGTCTGAGGGAAAGGTGATAGTTACTTCAACCTACTACAGAGAATATTGGTACAAAGGATGTATGCACACGCGATCATACGAAGGAGGGGAATCACCCATGAGATGGCTTTCGAGGTTACTAGGATTCATGCTGAAATGAAACAACGCTCACAGAATGCATTGTTTGAGAGTCACGCCTCTGCCTTCTAGTTGCGAGTTGGGCTCGTTTGATATTGTATTGTACCAGCCGCCTTTGTCTGCGAGGTGATTTATATGTCCCACTACGAATTTTGGCTCGTTGAGACTTTAGCCCATCATACATTCAGAGCGTAAACGATAAATCTCTTTTTTGTGCCTTACCATCGAGTATATTTCCCCGATCAAATTAGCACAGCCAGAGTTCAGCCGCTCCAGAGATCAACATTGCAGAACCGACGCGATAAGGAATCGAGCTGCCACGTCGCGCAAAACAACCTTCACACCTGCATTCGTCTTACTAGGTACGAATTACTGTACATTCGACGTCTCCACATCACGAATCAATAACTTGAAAAAGGCAAGCTACCCTTTGTTCCCCGTGCATATGTCGTATGAGTCTTGAACATCGTTCACTCAACCTTCCCGCATAATCAAATTGGCATGGACAGACTAAACCCGTTAGCAATACCCCTCCACCCGGTCACAAAAATATGGGTTTGCGCCATAGGGGCTTCTGCAGTGGCGATATCAATGGAATTGATAAGCTTCACAAAACTTGTTTTTCTTCCATCGAGAGTTTTTGTTGAGCCTTGGCGGTTCGTCACAAGTTTTTGCTTCTTTGGAGCACTACTGTTCACCTTAGTTCAGTATATCATTATCATCGCGAGAACGAACAATTCTTTGGAGGAAAACTACCTTTTCAGATCCGAGAATATGCCGCGACAATGGGTGTGTCAGCTTGACAAGGATCTGAATCTCAACCTTAAAGAAACGCTTGAGAGAAATAGAACCTATGATTTTGCTTACTTCATCGCAGAAATTGCATTCTCTATTGTCGCCGTCGTCACTGTGTTATCTCGTTGGTATGACATCTCTGCTTCGTTCTTTCTTCTCGGGCCCGGTTTAGAGAAAATTCTTCTTTATATTCTTTGCAGGAACACCCCAGGTGAGCATCTACAGATAATGGGAATCAGCATCACAGCAAAGTATGCACCCATTCTCACACAATTCCTCGAATTTCTCTTTTCAAGCGAGCTTCAGAAATTTTCGCATAGCGTGCGTCATGACCCTTATCAGGCCGTCACCGCTCTTCTTACCTCCAGCCTTGCCCAACAAACATTCTTGGTGTTCAGTATCGGTCACTTGTGGTGGTACATACTGCACTTCTACTTGAAAGATGTCTACAACGAAACTTCCACAAAGAATCGCGAGGAATGGAGCAGAGCCTTTGTGGCCATCAAAATGAATCACTTCGCTGGGATTGACTTACTGAACTTATACAGATATCTCATTACACCGCCGTGGTATTATGCGATCACTCGAAAGTTGTTGCGAGAGCAAAAGGAGAGTCGTGGGCGACTCGAAGGGCTAGCGCAGAGCCGAATAAATCACGTTGAGATCACAGCTGTGACTCCTGAGAACGCGTCTGATGAAGATCTGGTCGGTGATGACAATTACTCTGAGCTTATCAACTTAGTGGATGGATCTTCGGGCGCTAGGGACAGTCCTTGATCAACATTCCTGAATATATAGGAGCGTGTTGGTTCTATATAACATCTTACGCCGTGCGCTCATAAGAGCTATGCAATATCAGGTTCATAATAAAAGCTTCAAGCAGCAACAGGACTTGGCTGCAATGACTTCTCTGCTGACTCAAAGACTACAGGATGTGTCATGAGCTCATTTCTACATAGAGTAAAAGCCTACAAGACTGATAGAATGTGAACGA
>JAKTYQ010000031.1:0-20346 GCA_030674525.1 Metschnikowia chrysoperlae
CGGGAAGCAAAAAAAAAAAAAAAAATCCAGTTTAATGTGCGCGTGGGCTTTTCGCCCTCAGGTGTGCATGCAGAGTCGGCTCGGCAGTCCGTCCATGACACGACTTATTCCAGGAGTAAGAGAGTGGGTAAATGTACCTGCTACTTCTTTTTCCTTAAGATAAAAGCATATTTCACCAAAGCGAAAGAGCTTTGAATTGACTGAAGCCAAAAATCTGCTTGCACTAAAGTACAACTTGTGAGATGGTCTTACTAGACTTTATGCGGCGCCAGGTCAGTGGTGCATCAGCATCGGCGCTCCCCAGCCACAGTGGGCCGGCCGCGAATATGGAACCAAGTGGCCAGACACATCAGTGTCTAAAGCCGTAGAACAAAACTGCAACACGATATTCGTAAAGAGATTTGTTGTCTTCAAAACACTCTTAAATTTGGCTTCTCTAAAATCTCTCTTAAATCTTGTCCCTATTTACCACAAATTATTTGACCTGTATATCGTCTTGCCTCAACGGCCGGTTGCCTTTCTAGGCAATGTCCCCACTAATGTCTTCGCTTAAAGCACACGCGCGCCCCACTTTGCCCCACGTTCAATTTAGTCAATGTTGCGCCCCAGAAAAGATTAGTAATTGGATTCTTGGTAGATGTAGTGCACTGGCTTTATTGTGTTCTGCCAAGGTTAAGGTTTCTTGTTGGATTTGAAAAAAAAGGCCAGACCCTCGTGACTAGATTCTGTAGATACTCGTGAATTGGTCATGAGTGAAACCACTTTTGAACTAGAGACGTTTCCTTCCCAATGAAACGGGCAATTCTCGTGAACACCAAAAGAATAAACCTGGTCACTGTTTAAAGGTTCGGTGCAAAAAAAGTTATCGTTCAAGAAAAATATCGCCGTGTTGCTCAATTTTTTTCTATTTTTCTTTTCAAAACTGAATTTTTACGATGAGTTGATTCATAGTAAGCTGGGTCCATGTGGCTCGCCTTTAAGAAGCACGATGCTCGCAGAGTGGACGTGCCAAAAAAAAATTGGGCAACAACCAAAATAATATAGATACACGCTCGATTTTCGCTATCAGAAATTACGTATATTGGAAAAGATCAAGGTTATTCACACCTCTGATTGAAAATCAGGCCATCTTTCTTATATTCGACAGCTCTCTAAACTTCTTCGACGATTGGCGATCAATACACTGTTCTACCATGCGCCCTGAGAGTCTGGTGCGGGCCGCGCGCACACGAGGCCGAAGAGGTCCCATCACGTAAAACGTCATTATTTCTCGCACCGTGCAAAACGAGTCATGCTGTCGTGGAGAAACTTCAGGCAATGGGCGGCAGCATCCGCATTCTTTGTGTTTGTAGGCTATGAGTTGTGGCAGCGCCAGGTCCGGGAGAAAAAACAAAAGCAATTAACGCTTCTCCGGCCACGAACTAAAGGCGTCTCTTCGCTCATTGGCAATACGCCCATGATCGAGATTGAGTCACTCTCGAGACTTACAGGATGCAAGATTTATGCCAAACTCGAACTCATGAATCCAGCAGGGCTGGCTAAAGACCGCGTAGCATTGGCGATCATCAGAGAAAATGAGCGTTTGGGCAAATTGAAACCGCACAATGGCGATATCATTTACGAGGGCACTTCTGGATCTACGGGGATTTCATTCACTGTGCTTGCCAATGCGTTGGGTTATACTGCCCACATTTGTCTCCCTTCGGATACTTCGCCCGAAAAATTGCAGCTATTGCGGTCGTTGGGTGCCGAGGTTGAGCCCGTGAAACCGGCGCCTATTGTCAGCCCTAAACAGTACACTAACGCTGCTCGGGCCGGTGCTCAGGCTGTGAATGACAATCATGCAAATGGAAAAAACGCAATTTTTGCTGATCAATTCGAGAACGACTTCAACTGGCGAATTCACTACAAAACAACGGGACCCGAAATCTGGCAGCAGATGGATAAGGATCTCGATTTCTTTGTCACAGGATCTGGCACGGGCGGTACAATTGCTGGAGTTTCGAAATTTCTCAAGGAAAAAAGCGATAAAGTGAGTGTTATACTCGCAGATCCCCAGGGCTCAGGGTTGGCTAATAGAGTCAATTATGGCGTTATGTATGATACTGTCGAAAAGGAAGGCATGCGCAGGCGGCACCAAGTCGACACTATGGTAGAGGGGGTTGGCTTGAATAGGCTCACGTGGAATTTCAAGCAGGGTGAGAAAAACATCGATGAAGCTATAAGGGTTACGGACGAGCAGGCGGTGAAGATGGCAAAGTTCTTGTGTGTAAACGATGGGCTCTTCTGGGGTCTGTCTGCGGCGGTCAATTGTGTTGCTGCTGCGAAAGTTGCCATGAAGCACGGGCCAGGCAAAAGAATAGTGGTGATTGCTTGTGATTCCGGTGACAGGCATCTTCTGAAATTCTGGAAAACGGCGGTTGAAGTGCTGCCGAGCGTGACACTTGAGGAGATCCTCAGCTGAAAGGAAGTCTATAAAGATGAATCTTTCAGCTGTGCTCACTGACCTAACGATAGATGGTTGTAGATAATTAAGCTTTTGCTAGCGCCTTCTTCTTCTCCCGAAATAGCTTCACCGAGCCTAGGAAGGACGCACTGATCCCCATCCAAATTTGCACAGTGTCAAAATGAAGGCGTGCATTAAAAACAGTGTAGGAGTTGAAGATGATGTCAGAAACTAGCTTGAGCACGTCTAACTTGGTGTTCGTGATGCGAAACTGAATATCTTTGAGTGCCTGCGAGTCTCTGGCTTCATCTTCTGAATGTGACCCGTTGGCTTGTAGCGAATTGCCGCCCAATATCTGCTTAGATAGCGTGCGAGAACGTCTTTTGACTTGTATGGAGATTTTCAAATCGAACTCCTTTTGGGATAGTCTTTGCAAATTATTGTAAGCGTTGTAGAGCGCAAACCAAGAATCACAATACCATGCATAGGCCTCATGCCGGCCCGCGAATGCTTTTAAGGACATGTTATGCAAGAACTTCACCTTGTATAGGAAGGAAATATCATCATTCACATTATAGTATAGGGAAATGCAGTCTCCAAGCACCCCCTTGTTGAAGACCTTGTCATTGATTCTCCACACATGACTTTTTGGCTCTTTATACATGTAGGTTTTGACCTTCTCAAGCAAAATATTGAACCGAAAAGGAGACTTACCAAACCGCAAAAGTTGTCTGTAAACACCTAGCGCTGGTACAAATCCAGAGAGCCTCGATGTAAATGTGGAGCAAACAAGTATGATTAGAACTCTCGCAAACGAACGGGGATTTTTGGCAAAATTGACTATAAGACTCATAATTTTGTCGTTACTGGCGTAAGTCGAGGCAATCAGCTCGATGTTCACTTTCTCGTCGCTCAAGAACGTCTGAGTCTTTCTCGCATGATGTATAAGCAAACGCAACGAGTACTGTGAGAGTTTGGCCATCTTATCCTTGCCCGTTAGGTCATTTAGCATCGCAAAAAGGACGTCCATGGTGGAGACTTCTTTGGTCGGCGCTGGTGAGGCTTGAACTGAATTTCTTATACTACCTTTCCTCGGGCTGGTTGACGCTATTGGCGGCGGGCCTGTGACAGTTAATGTCCCAACTTTACCCGGTGTAAATGCATTCTCCCTTCCCAATCCAAATTTGCGAGTCGGCGTCGGCGTCTCCTCTAGAGACTGCGCAGCGTTAGCGGCTAATTTGATCATTGACGGAGACCCTGCTGAATTTCTTCGAGGCAAATTTGCGCTATTCGGCTCGTTGTTTTCCCCCCACTCGGAAGAAAGCTGCAACGGCGAGTTTGTGAATCGCTTGTAGTAAAATGAGTGTGATTCGAGCGCAGAGCCAATTGGCGCTGTGTGACCGAGGGAAAAAGGCTGGTTATTGTGGCGCGGAGACGAATTAGAGTCCATTATCCATGGAATGAAGGCGCCGTTGAGAAAGCGCTATTGGCCAGGAAAGAATGGTGACAATAGACAAGAATAGGTCGAGAATTCTGTTGATTTTGGTACCCGTTTGAAGTGTATACAAACCAAAATATTGCTGGTCGGAATTTGTTTTCCGGATTGGGCCTTGTAGTATCACCTTGTGGTTGCTATAGGGCAGCGGCTAGGGCATGTGACAAGATCTTGCGGAATTGAGCCCACCATAATGTTGATAGAGGAAGTACCGGGTGCAGGCCGCGCGGTGCCGACACTGTAACGTTGCATTCAAGGTTCATGATCATGGGATTGCAAAAGCCGGTAGGAAGTATTCATGTCAAATAATTTGTTAACTTCGATAATATCTCGGAGTACTGTTTTTCCGCAAAGTGTCTGAATTACGTTTCGATTCGAAATAAATCTCCGTTGGGTACAAGGTTTACGTACCATTTTGAGCTTATGCCCATGCGTTTAGGCATACTTCAGTTTAAGCACTCTTTGAGACAGGTGTGCAAGGAAAGATCTGACATTATCACTTCTATCGGCCCTATACATCTGTTTCAGTGCGCCCAGTACACTTTTTAACAGATAAAAAGACTCGGATTTCTTAACCATTTATAAAAGTGGTTTGATCCATGACCCTCATAAACAAACGGGTTAATTCGGGTCTGCTCATTTTGGTGTTTTTAGTATTCATTATTCTTCGTGTCAGCGTATCCCCCGGTCATTTCTTTCATTATATCCTCATCTAAATAGTGTACGTTATGCCGTGCCATTAGACGGCTTAACCCCATTAGGCCCCATCATAAAGGCACCGACACTGCCTAAGTAGCCTTCGTGTCGAAGAAAGTACGATTGCATCTCGCCGTTGGACCAGAAATTCAGCGCATAACTCAAGGTATGGATGGTCTGCATGTGGCCCGAAATATAGCTGCCTCCAAAATAGATTCTCTTGAGCCCGAATCGGCGTGCCTGCAAATACGCAATCTGTCCGATGTTGTTCGACACCAGATACAACAATGACCGTGCAATGTCTTCCTGGCGGAAAATGGCGAGTTTCTCTGCTGTCCTGAGTTTTTTCCCCAGCTGATTGAACCTGAGTTTCTTGAAAACTTTCGCGAAAGAAGACGCAATATGGTTGGACTTGAGCCCGATCTTGTTATAGCTAGTGCCGTAAATATCCCCCACTAGTAAGTCTATGTTTTCGTTGTCGCCCCTTTGCGCCATCTCGAGCATTTCATTATAGTCCCGAGCATCGGTCAAGAGCAGGAGAAGGCCCCAAAGAGTCCCTCCGCCAAGAGATGAGCCGCCTATTCTCTCAAACCCAGATGGACCTGGGCCAGTGACCTTGATCATTGAGACTCCCGATCCGATATTTACGAGAAGATACGGGTATATGTCCTTTTCCGTGACCGGGCTTGTGTTGAAGCGAATGTTGTCTTTCTCCAAGTCGTAGGTGAAGATTTCGTTTGGGATTTTGGTTATGAGCCAGTCTAAACCTTTAATGAGACACTCCATCTCGTCTTTTTTCACGATCTGCATCGGCAATTTGTTCTTGGCAAACGTGGAGGTCATCAACCTCGAGAATTTGTGAGCGCCTCCGCCGGTGGAGATAATGTACGTGATCGGTGGACAATGCTTTTTCAGCATGCTTTCGCGTACGAGCTGAATCATGAATTGGAGCGCTTCGTCCTCAAAAGAGCCCGTTTGAAAGTCCCGGAAATGAAGCTTGCCGCCGGCACGCTTCCCCGTAGCCAGAGACGCAGTGAAGTAAACCAACTTCGTTAAAGTGCCGCCTATATCGACCGAAATATGAATGACCTCAGAATTGTGTTTTGGAAGAGTGATATTGGCGTTTTTCGCGTCTTTTGTCGGTGTTTCTTCCTCGTCCGACAGAGACTCGTCCGATGTGGGTGGCGAGGGGCTGGGCGTTGACAGTAGAGACACATTCCCTCGTATCAAATGATCGTTGGCTATGTATGCGCCCAGACAGTCGATTTTGATCGTGCCTGCGGGGATACGGCGCAAGTCGATCTCGTCATACTTCCGCAGCAGGCCCATTGTGTGTAGTATGTGATATTTTCTATTTTTTTTTTTTAATTTCGTTCTAGCGCCGATTTAGTCCGGTTTGTGGGGCTGGGTCAGGCGATACAGTTCGGTAATTGACTATTGGTTCCGCTGCAGGTGTAATTGAGCTGTAATTGAACGAGAAAGTTTTTGGCTTGTTTTCGCTTTTCTTGATACCAGAAGCTGGCTCCTCTATGAATAGATATCGTTTGCGAATATGTGACCTTGTGTGGTTTTGCAATTGTCAATGGGTAATTTGGTTAGCCCAAGGCTGCCTCGGCCCACATACGTGCAAATCTCGCGGCCGACATCTCGTGCGTGCACACAGGCTGTTTGTTGGGCCAAAGACGCGGCCTCAAAAGGTCAGGTCGACGCGAGCCCAAAGATAAGAAAATGGCATTTTTTTTTTTATTATTTCAGCTATATACTGACAAACGATTTATTTTAACGGTTTTAGACGTGTAAGTTAGATTAACAGTTAAATAACTACCGGGCGGCCGTACCCTAGCGCTCGTCGGTTGAGCGTATTACAGATAAATTATGGCCAAGGCCCGGACCGCGACACCGCTTTAGAAGATCCATTCTAACCTCCTCAGATAGATCTTAGTGATGGACATAATCTGACAAATTCATCCAAACGTTGCTTGAAATAATGTTCTCGAAACCGGCATCGCGCTCCCTGTAGGCAAAATCTGGGCATTACTCTTGGTTTTGTCAAAACGTTGTGTTCCTTATCGGCAAGTTTTACCCTAATGTTGCTGAATCGACAATAAGCAGCCGCAGCACGGCATATCCGCCGCTATCAATTGCTAATAACCCACTCTTTCTTATCTCACGAACTTGCCCCATCAACGGCTATCGTATGGAGTTTCACTTTGCTTTACTGGCCTGGCTCTATTGTCGCATCGTCCTTTCCTACCTGAAAGGCTAAAGAGAGTTGCAATGCCTGCAGGATCTGTGTCTCGTCAATCAGGATAAAGTCGGATTCTCCGGCTGTTTCAGCAAAGATTTCACTGCAAAAGTTTGCAATTCGGCGCACATTTTCCTCCGACGACTCTTTTTCCGTATCCATGTCGATCACGTGATCAAACCGGCTATCAATAGCATCGTTTGGGTTAAATGGAGCAAAGTTTTTCACAAACGAGTTCACTATCATCTTCGCCTTCCCGAAGTCGCTTTCCCCCTTTACCTGCTGGTGATTATCACCGCGCAGCGCAATTCTATCAAGCACTAGCGATCGCATCTGCTGAGCCAGGGTACTTTTTTGAACGAAGAGTAATGCTACCACAAGCACGCCCTCGGCCTTGAAATTGTTCAAGATTTCTCTGCGGTGCATGCGCAAATGGTTGTTTCGATCTAGCAAGACTGCCACCGTGGAAGGATTGCTGAGTGCCGTTCTTATTGCGTTATAGAACGCCGGCTTGTTGTCAAAATTGTCATTTTCAATATGCACGAAACCCGGGGCGAGCTGATGCAACGTGCGGAAAACTGTAGATTTGCCACATCCCACGATCGAGATAGGCACGAAGAGGATCTTAGGCATGATAAACAGGGAAAGAGTAGACTTTGGTTTTGAGGCTTGAATCATCTTTATCTATATATATGCTCTCTCGGCTCCCTCGATGCGCAGGTACTCTGCAGGATATTTGCAATCAATCACGACACGTGATCAGTCAAAGTAAATAAAGCCCTGTTGTTTCTGCAACTCATGGTCCCACGTGATCACATCCGCTGCGATGTTCAAAAGCTGGTGGTGGCCGTCAACAACAATCTTCGTTTCGTATAGTTCAGTAAGATGCACGTTGCTCATTTTTGGCGCGATCGACTCGTCCACTGTGCCTATAGTGATATGAAGATAAGTGTTTGCAGTCGGTGTTTTCTCGTGGCCTACCTTCAGGCCGTCGTCTTTCATGCGATAGAGACTGGGTGCCGATACTTTCAACGCAACCAAGGTGTTTTCGAAAACGACGATTTTCTCCACGCGGATATCGCTGAAAATCGGCACGAGCGCACGGCTTCCTGGAGTGGCCGTTTTGCGAAACACGTTTTTCGAGAAGATTCTTCCCAAATCCTGCCATGTGGTCTGGTACTTTGCCTTGTTTCTCCGGATGGCCTGCATATGTGCTAGTGTCACGTGGAAATCCTGTTGGATTCTTCCGTTTTCCTTGATTCTCTGCCACGTCTCGTTTCCTTCCAAAACATTGTCCAAATGCGATACGATGGCTTTCTTGTCAGCACACAACCCGTAGTAAATGGCCGTACGAGAGGGCGCAGCAACGCGCTTCCTGGTTTTTGGCTGGTACCTGAGTGCCGCCTGGAAACATTTTTGCCATTCTTCCTCTGAAAAGTCCTTTACTTTGAGATCTGGGTATGCCCTCGTAAGTTCCTCGTAAATGATCTTCGCATTGCTCAAAGATGAGTCTGGCGCGTCCACATCAAGATTGATCAAAAGAGAAAACTCGCCGTCAGATCGGTCTAGGCGCAGGCCGTCTACCACACGTGGTAAGATTGCAAGTTCATCTTCGTCTTCTTTGAGCCTTGGTGCCTGATACTTTTTGAGTGTGTCCATCAATACAGAACGGGCTGCGACCGGTGCAGACTTTGCCGCTATCGACTGGTGGTTATCGCCCCTGGCAAAGATACGTTTTTCGAGCAAATCGTACTTGCTTTCAGGCGATTCGTAGTTCAAAAAGTTGATGCCAATGAACTTGATCTCGACATTTGGCATGATATATGCGTCTTGCTTCAGGAAAATCTTGGTGAAAAACTCTTTTCTGTAGTTTTCACGATAATTCATTCTATCGAAAAAAACGAGCTTTTTGGTTCCTAGAAGCTCCAACACTTTATCGGTGATGTTCTGGCCCGAAGTGAAATCGTCATTTTGCACATGTTCCCAATCGGGACACACATTTGCCAATGTCATACACGTGGTTGTCTTGCCACATCCAGGTGCTGCCATAGTCACCACGCAATAGACAGTTTCCGTAGTGGCAATGAGCCTGTTGAAAGTGGCGGAGATTTTCTCATTGGCTTCCATTTCATGGGCCTTCACTCCCTCTGGTTGGTCGGCCAATAAGTCGTCGACAAATAATTTCCTGAGCTTGATCACTCCGATGTTATTCTCAAAGTCTTCTCTTTTTTCCGGGTATTTCTGGAAATAGTCTCCGGCGAACTGCAAATAAGCAAACGTTATTTTGCGGAACTTTGGGTACATGTAACGGATGTCTGTGAGCGGCCGCGTATAGTCTTTCGGGTAGAACTTGAGCGTGGCTTCTCGCAACTGCCTGTACAACGCATAGGGCTGCTCGTACTTATACTTAAAGAAATAGTCGTCATCTGAGTCGTATTCGGCACTTCTTCTTTTGCACCGGACAACAAATCCTTCCAACTCCCTTCCTTTGTATGACCCGACCTCATCAATCCCCCTAATGAATGTCATGAGCTCGTCGTAGGTTTCGTAGGTCGTATATTCGACCTCCTTGAATCCCCAAACCTTACCGAATTTATAAACCTCGCCCATAGGTTTCGTCGAGAACTTGATCTCGTTATTGTTGAGCCCGTGAAGATAGAGGCCAGCGAGCTTGGCCGGGTACTCGAGGATATGCTCCTCGAAATCGTCATCGCACAATTCCGCCACTGCGGTCAAATTGTGCTCATAGAGAGTGCTTGCGAATTCCGCGGTTGTTTTGCCGATTTCACTCAACTGCTGGCGGATTGCCTCAATGCCCTTTTTGAAGTGCTTCCCTTGGGACTTGTACGTCTCCGTGTCGATGTCTCCCGTCATGTTTTTCGAGCACACCACGAGCGTAGAGTCCTCGAGGCCCGCGAAGAAAATGATACATCCGTTTTCTTTCGTAGACGCCACAAATGGGCCTTTACATTCGTTTCTGAGCCTAGCATCACTCACGATATCGGCCTCGTTCACGTTGAAAAACTTATCGTACCCGCGTGCAACTATCCTCTCCTTGCTGGTAAACAAACCACGGGCCTTGCAGGGTAGTCTGTGGGCATATTTGAGGTACTGGAACTCTGGAAACTTCCAGCTATCGATCAAGAGCCTGCCCTTGCTGGTGGATACCAGACACTCAGTTTTCGTGACTGCCCTTTTTTGAGTGCCCTCTGCTGCACTGCCATCCTTCTTTCTCGACTGGGAACTCATTGCATTCAATCGGTCCATGAGATCAGGGAAAGAAATTGCCATATCGGCGATTTTTGGGCTGGGATCATGATTCGCCTGAGTTTTCTTGGTGACTTTCGACTCCATGCTTGAAATTATTGAACTTTGCTTTTATAAATTAGGTGGGAATGAAAAGATGGTCACAATTGTGGCTGACTTATCAGACTCTCTGGTGATGCGAGTGCGTAAAATCGATTAATACCAGGCTCACCGTAGGAAGTGACAGACACTACTTGTGTGGGCCCAAAGCGAAAGAAATTCACCAAAATTCAACAAATGATAAAAAAATTTGCGAGTGGATTTTTTGTGAAATGCACTGGACAGGGATGGGTTTGGTGATACTTTTCAAAGAAAGATGAAAGCTGATTCTGGCCTGGTGAGTTTGATGCGCATCGCCGGTCGCACCACTAATTAGGGTTGTCTGAGATGTTTGAAGGAATCTCATACAACTCCCATTTCCTGTAAACGAATTGACATTTGTATCAAGCATAGTTTGGTATTGATTAGAGACCTCAATGCTTGAGGAAGCTTAGGAAAAAGGCAACAGATCTGCCAAAATACCGCCAGATTTGACTTATTAGAGATTGTTTCCGTGTGATACTACGTGTAGAGAGCGCCATACAGTGGACACCATAAGTAAAGAGCAAAGAGCATAAGGTAGCAAAAATCGTTGATTATTCGTTGCGCAAATGATCGGGACCAAAGCTTTTGGTATGGGTAGAATATCATATGAGTGTTGTGAGTGTTGTGAGTGCTGGATGAAATAGACCTTCTCAAGTCACACACTATAGCATCAACTGAGACAAGCAAGCCAGAACTAGTTCTTCTTGATTTTTTTTAAAACCATCAAGTCTCACAGGCATCAGCAAGAGCCCGTTTAATTTCCTTTTATTCATTTTTTTTTTTGTATTTTTATATCCTGATCAAATTGGCTCGTGTTTCATAAATTCCTGCTCGGCCCGGCCTCACCACGGCTCACGTGCATGCTCACTTTAGGCTCATACCAAGCACTCAGATCTCTACAATTCGGCGACACCAAAAAAACACACAAGAACCATTCTCACTCATAACTGTCTCACTATATTATCTTTCATTTCTATCTAAATTCCAAATCTCAAGATGTTAAACCTCGAGGTGGACGTGGATGAGGCGGACGTGGCTGTGCTCTCACAACACCTTTCGCGGTCCAAAGAACTATTCTCCAGCATCAGCAATTCGCTCCAGGTGATCAGTCTGAAGACTCTGACAGCTTCCAGGAGTATCCGACCCGTCTTTGCCGAGATTGATGCCCTCAACACGAAAAAAAGCTCGATTGAAGACGGCCTAGCGTTGCTTAAAGATGTGTCCCAGTACTCTCTGCGTGCCGCCGAAGCCCAGCGCACGTTATCCTCGCCTATCGACACTATAGGCGTCGGCAAATACCTTCTATGTCTCGAACACTCACGAGAGTTGTTGCGTGAGATGAAACAGAAGATCCGTGACTTCGATGGTGTAGTGGTGAGCTTTGCAAATGCCGTGGACAAGGCCGAGTTCGCGGTGTCGCTGTATTTCGGGCAAATCTTGGCGAAAACAGACTTGATTGCCGGCACTGTGTCTCGACAGGCGGACGCAATCACCATCTTGGCTTTCTACGCGAAACAGAATAACTTGCGGTCGGCACATGAGACTCTAGAACGGGTATTTGGCCAGATCCTACTGCAACGGCTTTCGCCGCTAGAAAAGCAGTGTGTCTTCCAGAAAAGGGCATCAAACATGCCCTATGAAAAGGGTTCCACGGGGCTTACCCAGCTCACGACCGTTTTGCTCCAGTGCATCTTGGGCTTGAGAAACACTTGTGACCAACTACAAATCTCTGGCCTGCCTGTGTTCAGAAACATCGTGGCCAATTACATGGAGCTGCCCTTTAGCTCGGTGCTCTCAGCATGCAACAAGCAGCTCGACTCACAGGGTCTAGCAGGCCAGGATATGGTTATCCTAGACGTTTTGGATCAAACAAAAACACTTCAAGATGGCCTTCGTGCATCCAGATTCGAGTTCTCTACATTTCCAACAGCACAGGCTGAATACACCAAGTTGGTGCTGAAATCACAGGGCTTATTCGCCGAGTGGGCGAAATACGTTGAGTCACGTGTTTTGCAAATCGACAAATTTAATGAACACAGCATTCCCGAGGTTGTGGTTGAAGTTTTATCCAAAATCAGGCGTATCAGTGAGTTTGATTCGCTTTACACTTTGATGAAGAACAAACGACTCGGCAGCTGGCTCGATGTAAAGCCCCCGCTTAGATTTGTTACAATATACACTTCCGTGGTACAGGGCGCCGAAGCCCAGGCGGAAGATCACACAGCATTTCTAGTGTCGTCGTTTTTGCTGGATTTGATCGATGAATTGATGGTCAACATCGAAATCGGCCTCAAGGATCAAAGCGGTGAGACAAATTTGCGCAAACTGTCTCAAGGCTTCATGTTGGTGAGAAATGTGGTCATGATCGAAACAATCGTGAACCGACTGGAACCTCTTTATCAGAGATTGGGCCCGATTGGAATGGAGCGGTTGCAAAGATTGAAGAATCGATTCTTGAAGGTGTTTTTGGATGACTGGAGTCATGCATCCTACATCATCATTCGTGACATGACGCAAATCACCACAACAAATGCATTGCATGGCGGGCAAAACAGCGCCAAGGAGAAGGAGCAGATTAAGGATCTTTTCCGGAATTTCAACGATTCTTTCGAGGAGGCGCTCAGGCAGTACGAAAAGTTCAACATTCAAGAAAAAGAGTTGCGCTTCTACTTGAGCAGCGAAATCAAGAGGTTGATCATAAACGCCTACAACAAACTTTATGACAAATACGGAAACGGAGAGTTTACGAAAAACCGTGCCAAGTATATCAAGTATGACAAGATGCAGTTTGAAAGACTTTTGAACGAGCGCTTGTGATACGCCACAGTCACATGATCAGTGTGCATGCTCGATCATCCCTTAGTGCAACATCTTGGCTTGGCAAAAGCTTATTTGTCAAAGATGGGCTGATTACGCCCGTGCTGCTTTTTGATAAGCTGGCCAGTGGGGAAATCGCGGGGTTCTCGCGAAAGTGAAGTAAGTATTTGGCAACTCCTTTTTTTTGCGTGTGGGCCTTACACATTGTATACGAAACCCGCAACCAAAAGTGCGGAATGACAAGTATCGTCATGTGCCCGTCAATCAGCCCATATTTGGGCATTTCCCCAGAGCAACATACACGCAAGCTGCCTTAATTCTGGGGCACGCCTCAGGTTTTCCTGCACATCATGTCATCCGTGCTCTTTGACACACACAAACACAAGTCCCATTTTGGTTCTGCGCCGCATGAGGAGCCAAATACGGTATGGCCATGCGGGCTGGAAATCTAGATTGATTCAATGCATATTTCATAGTTTCATCCCCAGGTGAGCATGTAGATAAATCCGGGGATCTATAAACAATTGAGGTTCGTTACTTCAGGAAATCGAACATTCTCATACATAATGAAGGCTTCCTTTCATTTTTTATTAAATGTATAATTACGCGTGAAGGCGCTGCACGTTCCGCAGACAAATCTCGGCATTCGGAATCAGTTTTTACACAAGATCCCGATGCAGGAACACCAGTGCCACCCGATTTTGCCGGGTGTGCCCCCAATTTGAGTGGAGGGCCGCTCCTGACGTGTCACCTCGTTGTGATCTGTCAGGCGTGCATACAACGCCTAGTGTCAAGACCCCCGAACCTGGTGCGGCACGAAGTGGCTTTGCGATTTGAGGAGAGAGCTCAGGCAGACTACGGCCCAACGGTATATCACCTCGCCTGCAAAAAACTTACTCAAATAGCAGTTACATAAAATAAATACTCTCAACGAAAAAGAGATGTCAAGTTGCTGCGGCGTGGCCGTGAAAGGGGCCAACCTGCTTGGCACCGTGCGAAGATTTTCGAATGCCAAGCATTTTTCTTGGCACCTGCACATGGTCGCGCAAAAGTCTTGGCATTACTTTAATTTTTGACGTTTTGACATCTCATGCCATACTTCACCTGCGGAACGCCCCATGAAGCGTTTCAGCAACACCGTAGCTTTCACTGACATCTTCAGTTGCTATCGTGATTTTGCGAAGGAGTGATGATTTTACGTGAGTTTTGGTATGGAAGCGGTCTGGCTCACGTCTAATATTGCTTTGTTGCTGTAAAAAATTACTATCATCGTCCTTACCGAAGATGTCAAGTGGTTAGGAGCGCGTGCTGCGCGTAGATGCCTCCCTGATGCAGATGTTTCCGCAGCCAAGAAACTTCGTAACTGAAGTCTTGGTATGGCCGAGTCACCCGCCGGAATTATCGAAGGCTTTAAAAGCCTGTCCCAGCCCCATGGGCGCTTGACACCTTCCCCTTTTTATATAATATAGTTTAGACCCCACAAATTTGCTTTAGTGCTTTCAGCGTTTGCTTTGCATCCTATATCACATCAACAGCTCTCATTTAGAGGCTACCGTTTACCACATTTTCCCAGATCGCCCGAATCTGTAATTTCAAGACACTTGGAAGTTGCAACTAAAGATCGAGAGGCATATATCCACAGTCGAATAGACAACAAGCAAGATATATATCTTTCTTACTAGACACATATTGGAGTACAATTCCCACGCAGTGAAGATGACGAAACCCACAACCTCTTTGCCTCCCATCTCGGATATATTCAGGGGGCCCTCAATCAATGACTCTTACTACCCGCCACAGCATTTTGGTCAGTACAGGGCCGTGCCTGCGCATTCAGCCAATTATTCAGGCCCACAATATGCGGCACCTCGCTACTATAACCCGGCCTATGCGGCCCCCAACTACAGTTTTGCCGGCGAAACTGCGCACGGGCCAGCTCGTGACTCCAGAGACCACTGGAGGCCTAATGGTGAAGCCCCACACCAATTGCCTAGTCCACTCCAGATGCAGCCAAGCGGTGGGCCTTACGCCCATCCAACTCAGCGCGGCTCGTCAATGCCGGAAATCGGCATGAGAACGCCTGAATTTGGCGGGAGTCAATCTCTGTCACGCAACTTGTCGCCGAAATTTAACCATTCTGCTATGGCGTCCCAACTGAAGGTGCGCACCCGGAATAACTTGCCCAAGGAAGTTACCCACGTCTTGCTCCAATGGTTGAACGATCACTTAAACCACCCATACCCTAACTCGTTTGAAAAGGCGCAGTTGATAATGGCTACGGGCTTGAACCAGCAGCAGTTAAGCAACTGGTTTATCAACGCTAGAAGAAGAAAAATCAAGTACTTGCGCGAGAAGCAAAATGCCAGAGCCGTTTAGAGACGCTGGTAGCTATTTTTAATTTAAGAAGACATTCAGCTGCGTAAAGGCTCGTCTCGACGGAAAACTCCAGTGACACCACTTTCAAATAACGCTAGCATGCCATATAATGAACTTTTAGGGACGGTAATGATGACTTGTAGCCAAAATGTTCAGTGATGCCAAAGAGTATGACCGCGTTGTAAGCTCAACATGGGATGATCGAACCCCTTGTAAAACAATGACATGTGAATGTGGCTTTTGACGATTTGATTGTCTTGGCGACTCTCAACTACGAGACCCGTCTGTCACGGCATGTTTTGTAAGGATAACAGTTTCAAACTGATGTAATTGCCATTTTTGACGAATTTTAAATTCGAAATAAAATCGCTAATCTAATGTGTCTAAGTGTGCAGTTGGCGCTGCTCAGATCAATTTATTGAAATGCAGCCACAAAAAATTCCACTCTACTCATGCGGTTGATATGACAACCGCACTGGTTACGAGCCTTGGAAAGTGGCTATGCGGTATTGAGAGCCGCATAATGGTAGTGGCAAGTGACTTTTTTGATATCGAAATCCCACAAATGTCGGGGTTTTCTTTCACCGTCAAAATGAAACTGTTTCGAGTTGATAATATCAAATGAAGGGTAGCTTGGAGCACGAGAGAGCGTATGTCTCGGAAGCGAGGGGCTGCGGATGCTTTCATCAAGCTCAGGTAACTTCCTTTTTCGCTCGGACGCGAACGGATCGAGGAGTGCTGATCTTTAATGAGAACCAAGGGTAACCAGAATAGCGTAAAGCATGATACCTGGCATACCAATTAAACCATGACGAGCCGGTAGACATATGGTTGAACGCGCTCATGTGGTTCGAGTGGACCCTTCTGTGTTTGACCATTGATTCCTTTTATTACAGAATGAAACTGTTAGTACGAAGCCTTCTCCTTCTTGATGGCATTTTGGCAATTTTCAAACTTTGGTTGGACCGTTCGCCAACCCCACGTCAACCCGAGGTTATGTGGAAAGCAGTGTTGAAAATAAACACACCTTCTTTTTTAACTAGTAATGTTTCACATGTCAACGCCTACGAACTACCCGATATCTGGGCAGCTATCTGCTGGTGTGGGTCAACTTAGCGGACAGCCCAACAACATCAGTGAGCCTCAACGTGATAGGCATTGGATGAGACGTTCCGTCACTTAAAACACGTAGCTCCAAATTATTAGTCAATCAAAACAAAGTTATCAAAATAAAACATTTGTATTATCACGTTCTTACCATCCGTTACGTTCACGCAGAAGTAAAAAGAGATCATGAGCGAAAGGTAGAAAATAATTCCCGCAGATTAGGTGCCTGATTGGGCGCTTTATCAGGCTCAACATGGTCACGCGGACGCTTTGAAAAAACTCGCCCATGTTTGTTTGTCTTGCATATAACCAGTCGCGCAGAGTATCTTGTCAAATTGGTCCCCATAGTGACGACAAGTGTCCGTCGTGAATATAATTAATAGAAAAACCAAAAGCACGAAGAAAAGCACGATAGCACTTGATCATGGCCTTGGTTTCTACGTCCGAGGCGCTTGTTGAGGTAGCAGACCTCATACTATCGAAAATCGCAGCTTTTTCGACAACCGAAATCTCCAAGCGTGGTCGCAAGTATCGATTCGTGAATAACAAATTTCAGCGCATAAGGGAAGAAGACAAGCACTTGGTGATAAATCCAGACAATTTGGAGGATCATGTTTCTACCATACTGGCCTACGGTATCTTAAGTGCTGTTCTGCCGGATATATTTGCCTCACATAAAGACCTATGTCTAATCATTGTGGGTGTGGCACGTGCACTTGAAGAGAATCACTGGTATGAAGAGGAAAATTCATCCGTGGTAAACATTGCGTCTCTGAAGAATAGTTTGGATATGGCTCATGCTGAAGAGGCTCTTGAATTTGCCAAAGATGTTACCCCAGACCATTTGGCCCGGGGCTACAACCTATTATACTGTTCGAAGTTGAACTTTCTACATACAGACCACCATGTTGGGTCAAAACTCGAGGGCCATTACATGAGGGAATACGTGAGCAAATATTTTGGCGATGATGCTTTGGAACTGCCCGTGGTGCTCCTGGCGCTTAAAAGCTTTTCCCACTGGGCAAATATAAAGGGGCTTCTATACAAACTCGGTGTGCCGCACATGGATGTTGACGAGACCCTAGAGAATCGCTTTTCTACATTCCCACAGCCGCCGCAGGAATTGGCAGATCACGTGTTCGATAGGTTCCCCTCCGGCTCTTCGAAATACTTCCTTCTTTGTAAAGCCTTGGACCAGATCGCCCAGTCCAAGTACGCACGCTTGATACCATATCCACCAGGCGCATTATTTGACCCCCAATGGGCATATGACCTATGTGGAGACATATCACGTGACCCGGCCAAGTACCATCTTCGGTCGAAAGTGAAGAAGTTGTCTCCGAATCCAGCCAATCTCCAGGAACTATCGCAGCATTGGAAGCATCAACTCGAGGGTCTATTGCTGGTGGTAAGCTTAATTGTTAACACGTTCCCGGGCATCAGCGATGACTACCTCACGCAAAACGCGAGATTTCCACCTTTCTCGGACGCGTTGATAAATAAGTTTGAGACCTACTATAAGCAGTTGCTTGAGGTTGCAAATGAGATTCAAGACTACGAAAGCAAGGACTGGGCGGAAGATGACATCGTGCTCCGCATGCACAAAGGCCACGTTGTTAGCTTTTACGATGAAATCGAAAAGATCAACAACAGAAACTAGAATTAAGGGAAGTGATAACAGGACGCACTAAATAAGAACCCTTTTTCCCTAAACAGTAAATATCTCGCAAATTGCCTTGATCTGAAGAGGTAGATGGGTACATGATATTTTTGAATACCCTTACGTATCGCGTACCCCTGGCGATGTTTATTGAGTGAGACTTTGTTTTACCAAAATCGACATAGATGACTTGATGGGGGCCAACAGGGCAGCTTAGAGCAGCAAGGCGGAGATGGCTGAGCAGTGTTCCAGATCAAAGTAGGCGCATAATATAAAGAGCTTTTTTGATTCCAGGAATGGAAAAAGCCGCATGATTCAATAAAAAAAAAGAAAAAGAAAAAAAAAAAAGAAAAACTTCCATTACTTTGAGATGTGCCACATTCTCTTTCTTCAGGTCTCGCTTGCCGTTAGAGGAACATAATGACGGTTCGATTAACGGCCGCGCGGGGCGTTGGCGCGCCTGCGGCTATTACCCAATTGGGCGGTCCATCGATACGACTCGCTCAATCTTTGTTCATCCATTGTTAGGTCTTACCAGAATTCTAAATGGTCTTTAAGCGGCGTGAAATCTGAGAGCATGTAAGACTGATATACGAAAAGTTTTTTTCAAGCACTCAGCCAAGTTGACTGACGGAACCTTCACATGTGTTGACCTGCACGTAGGAGGGGAGCGCTAATATACCCTTCCACGACTTGACAAGTCTGTGCCGCGTATTTATTCTAGCCGAATTGTCCAAGCGAAGCATATCGTGGGTCCAAATTCCGCTTTTCAAGGCTTGGTCTTTTGACATAATTCCTCTCGCCCGTTGAAACTGACCATCCTCTTTTCATTCTCATTCTAGCACATCTCTCACTCTAGCATTGAGCCGCGATGACTAGATCCAGAGAGGACCCCGACGATTTCGTGTTGGAACAGATTGTCGACAAAAAGACCCGCGACTACACGCGCCAGCGAAACGCCGCCGCCTGGCGTAACCTTCTTTCGACCGAGGATTACGTGACCCGCGAAAACGTGTTGGGCTTGTCGAAGATCACGTGCTCCGACCCAAACCGGCTCGTTGTTTTTGCATTGAAAGCCAAGGGCTCTGAGGATCTTCTTTGTTCGTGTGAGCTTTTGATTCGAGAGTCTTGGCGGTACAAGAAGCATGCCAATGGCGAAGTGAAGAGATATGACGTGCTCAGCGGGTGTATTGGGGGCGTGTACACTTACGAGGAAAACAGGGGCCGCGGCTTGGCGACGATCATGATCGACAAGTTGGTGGAAACCGCCAAAACGCCAGAATTTCTTGGGCCAGACGGGTTCACGTTTTTGTACTCGGAAGTTGGCGAGTTCTACGCGCGAAACGGGTTTAAGTCCTTTCACGTGGACTTGCTCAATCTTCCCCTCAAGTATGCTGGCGCAAAATACGCAATAAGGCCTGGCTATGAACTCGTAAAATATAGCGAGTTTGGGCCCTTGTTTGAGCTCTACAACAAACATCAAGAGCGCGAGATCACACGTAAAGTTGGCGAGGACGGAATTGATAGAATCTCAATCAGCCCTTCGGCAGACTATGCCGACTGGTTTCACATAAGGGCCAAGTATTTCGGCGTCAAGTTATTCGACACGGATGCATCGCATTTTGACTTTGAGAACGAGTCTTTACATTCGCTTGCAGACAAATTCAAAGATTCCGAACCCACATATTTCGGCTTGAAGTCTGTGTGCCCTGAAACAGGCAAATTGCGAGGCTTTCTTGTGTGGCAATACGAGTATGGGTTCAATGAAAACGAGAACAAGTTTGAAAATTATGTCACGCTCGTCAAGAGCTTTGTCGGCGATGACTTCGATGACAATGACGTGACGTTGGAGCTCGTTGAGGAAATGAAGCGCTACTTAGAAGCCGAGCACGGTACCCCGCAGATGTCTAACTTTCACAAGATTGTCATCTGGGAAACGGAGATCTCGTCAGTGGTTAAAAAAGTTTTGATCAACAGATTCGGCTCCAAGCACGGCCTCGAGAACCTGTCAAGAAGCGCGATTTTGTACAACAACGAGAAGGACGATGCCAAATTGAAACTGGGTGGCATTATCTGGGAGAACAACACGAAGTTGCCGTGGTTTGAAAGCTGCT
>JAKTYQ010000032.1:0-19891 GCA_030674525.1 Metschnikowia chrysoperlae
TTTGGTTCTTGGTGAATTGACTCAAGGCCGTCTCACCATCATGATCAGAACGACAAGGTGGAATCGGAGCATATTGACATACAGATGTGGACGACCTCTTCTGCTGTTCAATATGCATTCATTGAGAGGTTTCCCTACGCGAGATACGTGGTGTCAATTGTTACGACGATGAATGTTTGCCGCTGTTCCCTGAAGCCATCCATTCATCACTCCGGAGATATACCTGAAAGTAGCCGCTGACCGATAATCTCCAACCAACGGGCAGTCACGGCCGGTCTGTTTCCGGCTCAAAATCAGGCACTTCAACATTTCAACGGGTTGGATGCAGTGCTCGATCGGTTCAACAAAACCCGAAATGAACATGAAATAGTACTGTTTTGTGCGCCACTGGGCCTTCCTTAAATGCCGATTCTCATTCTATTTCGCTCCAAAACCCATACTAACCCCAGGTTCTGCCGGCTTTGACAGACACATTACAATTTTCTCGCCTGAAGGCCGCTTATTCCAGGTTGAATACGCCTTCAAGGCAATTAACCTGGCCAACATCACGTCGCTTGGCGTTACGGGCAAAGACTCCGCCGTCTTGATCTCGCAGAAGAAAATCCCGGACAAATTGTTGGATGCTGCCACTGTGTCGTACCTTTTCCAGATCACGCCGCTGATCGGCATGTTGGCCACGGGCTCGATCGCCGACGCCCGCTCGTTGGCGTTACGCGCACGTTCCGAGGCCGCCGAGTTCCGCTACAAATATGGCTACGAAATGCCCGTGCAAAGCATTGCGAAGCGCATGGCAAACATCTCTCAAATATACACGCAGCGCGCGTACATGCGCCCACTTGGCGTGGCACTCACGTTCTGCCAGGTCGATTTCGAGGACGAGAACAGAGGCCCACAGCTTTTCAAGTGTGACCCCGCAGGCTACTACACCGGTGTGAAGGCGGTCGCAACGGGACCCAAACAGCAGGAGGCGACGACGCATTTGGAGAAGAAATTCAAGAAAATCGATTGCGTGGATGGCGACTGGAAGACCACGGTTGAGTTTGCCATCACGGCGTTGAGCTCGGTGCTTGGCACTGATTTCCGCAAAAACGACATTGAGATTGGCGTGGCCACGCAAGGTGCGTTCCGCATCTTGACTGCTGATGAGATCGACGAGCGCTTGGTCGCCATCGCCGAAATGGATTGAAGCAGTATGTAATATAAATCTATACACGTTCTCAAGCAGCCTATTTGGCCGGCTTCGTGATTAACCATTTCTGCGTTTTTGATGAGCCACAGGTGGCGTTCTATGTAACGGTGTCTCCACCTTCCTTTTTCCCCCTTCCTCTAAGCGCAAAAAGTTTACCACACATATGGAATGAACATGTAGGGGCATGCCTCGAGATATCTGTCCCAGTCCTTGCCGTACTTACGGGCACACTTTCTCTGGTCTCTATATGCCCTGTGAACCAACACAATCAAGAAAAACACCGGGAAGAACCACGGAAAAGGCGACGCAAAGCCACAGATAAGACCCCATGTGAGCGCCTGTGTATAGTCGGCAGTGTAATGGGCCTTGCGGGCATACTTATACCAACCATCGGTCAACAACAACGATCCGTTTTCACACTCAATGTAAGATGGATTGACAAGGTCAGAGTAAGGCCAATACGGGAATGTTTTTCTGAGGTTGCTGTTACCCGACATGATCCTTCTGAAGCTGTTTTTCTGTCTGTTACCCGTGTCAAAGAAATAGTGCGCAATGGTCAACAACACAAACAAAAACACGTTGTAACCTGTGGACCAGTTGTACTCTGCTGGATCGTGGTACGCAACAAACAACGTGCAGTGACAGTATGTGTAAGGCACGCCGGCAATGTTCCAGAAACACAACATGAAGCCAAATTTCTCATACGCCATGTCCCAGGTGGGCACAATCAATTCCTCGCCCTTTGAACATGCATTAGCATAAAGCCAGTGTGCATACAAGAGAAACCACGCCTGTGGCGAAGCGTAGCCGTACGTATCGTACTGTTTCAACACGGTGGCTAAGGACAAGAAGTAGAGCGTGAACCACGGAATGCGTACCTCGAAAAACATCTTGATATCCAAGTACTTGCCGACCCTGGGGTTCAACGGGGCGCCCATGAAGCAGTCGTAGATGTGGTTACCCGTCATTCTGTGGTAGTCTTTAGAAACTGCCAAAGTGTACACATACAAGCCGATAGAGAAAATGAAACCGTAAACGATGGCCGTGACCATGATGGCGCCAAAGTTGTCGATGATGAAATACATCTTGTATCCTGCATAGTGCATGCCCAAAAGGATCACGTTTGTGAAATAGAATGACCACACAGCATTGCAGTAGTACGGCAATTGCTTGCCGCCCAAGTGTGTCAATGGTTGGCCCTTGGTCCAGACTCCAGGAAGCACCAAGTAGAATATTCCCTGCACAACAAAGAAAATGGTGAATACACTCACAACAGTGAAAGATGGAATCCCTGCCGTTACGAATAAGCCCCAGAACTGGCCCATTAACTCAGGCCACGTTTGTTCTGCTGTGGGCCAAGCGGGCTTTCCGCCAAAAAACTCGGCGCTAATCCACATATACACCATCAAAAGAGGAAATCCGACCATCATGCCGAGAGCCCCGGCAGGCCCGCCAAACTCCCATTCAATCTGGTCCTTGGGAATATACTTAGCATCATGAGTATCCACGAGCGGAGAGTTTTCCAGCTGCGCCATTTTATGAGGTAAACAAAATAGAAAATGGATAAGAAGACTATAGCAACAGATGCAAAACCATCACACCACCGAGTGGCCGTGTTTGGGTTTCGCCCAGTATTGTGCAGAACCGTACGACTAAGCGAGCATGCGGGCAGGCGCGCATCCTGTCGGGTGAGAGGTTACATGTACACTTTCCTGCACATAAGACACGCACTACAGAAATGATAAGCCTCTTAAGATCTCACTAACCAGCCAAACTACCAACCACACCACCACACTAGCCAAACAAAACCGTCAGAATAATAGGCCACCTCGCGGCATATAGTTCTACCTACACATGACCCCTCACCGGTGCCTGGCGTTTGGGAGCGCTCCTCTCAGGCACAAATGTCTCGCGATTGTGTCCCTTATATACAGTACCAATACATGACTAAAGAAAAAAAAAAAAAAAAAAATCGAAAATGGCCACGTGACCGGCCCAAAGCCATTTATAACCCCCATTCAATTCGGCGAATAGCGATGATATTTCTCTCCAAAACCGTGAGTGGCACTTCTGAGCCGGCAAGGTTTCGAGAATTCCCAAAAATCCCAACTTTTGATCTGCGCAGTCCAGTGTTGATCGTCGAGTCAGTTCGGTTCGGCGTATCATCACCCCACTTCCGAAGCGCGGCACCCCACCGGCGTAAACCCCGGGCGCTGTCTGAATACGTCAGAAGGTTCGAAAGCCCAGTCAAGACCCAGACAAACGCCAACGACACGTTCTAAACACGCAATTGGGACAAGTGAAAACAATGCTGGGGACTGTGTATGATGAGCTTCATGCGTTTGCTGGGGACGGCAAGTTGGCACAGCCACAAGACTACGCCCACGACGAGAAACTCAAGCTTTCGGGCCGGATTTTGAGCGTGGTGACGTCTCTTCCCACGAAAATCAGCAAGCTTGTTGATAACGACACTTGTGAGCCTTACTGGGACGTGGAGGCCGTGCGGGGCCAGCTGGCGCTCTACTCGCTGTTGTTCTATTTGCAGCAGCAAACCGATTGGGAAACGCATATTGTTGGCTGGACGGGTGAGTTCGTGAACAAGACCGACAAGAAGAGTGATTTATCGGCGGACAACATTGAAAATGACCCGTTGTATCTCGACGAAGACGACAAATCCGACATCGAGCAGAAAATCAGGAAGGCCACGAAAAGCGAGAACGTTCACCCGGTGTGGCTCCTTAGAAGAGACCAGAGCCGCTGGCGCAAGTATGCGGAAAACGTGATCTGGGCCGTGTTCCACTACATTCAAGACCAGCTGGCTGCACGCGAAGACGGCAAGGATTGGTACGACTATGTGAAGTTCAACGAAGCATACTTTCAGAAAATCAAGGCTATCTACAAGCCAGGCGACATCATTTGGATCCACGACTACTACCTCCTCCTCCTTCCGCAATTGCTTCGCATGGAGTTCCCCGACGCGTTCATCGGGCTCTACATCCACGCCCCGTTCCCGTCGTCGGAATACTTCCGATGCTTGCCGAAACGCGTCCAATTACTCGACGGCATGCTCGGCGCAGACAAAATCGGGTTCCAAAACGAGTCTTTTACGCGTCATTTCGTCAGTTGCTGTGCACGTATCATGGGCTACGAGGTTACCAAGAACTCCGTGTTAGTGTACGGCACGTCCATATCCGTAGAGCCGTTACCGATTGGTATTGACACGAATCGGTTGGAACACGACGCGTTTTCCTCGGAGCTAGGCGTCGACGAGAAGGTGAAGGCATTAAGGAAATGCTACCCGGATAAGAAGATCATCATAGGACGTGACCGGCTCGACTTGGTCCGTGGCGTTCCGCAAAAATTGCAGGCGTTTGAAATGTTCTTACATATGTACCCAGAGTGGCGTCAAAAGGTGGTGTTGATCCAAGTCTCGTCTCCTGGATACAGCAACGATAGCAAGGTGGAGAAGAAAGTGCTGGAGCTTGTTAGTCTGATCAATTCTCGTTACGGCAATTTTGATCATACGCCCATTTTGCACTACCAAATCAGGATTAACAGGGATGAGTATCTCGCGCTTCTTCGTGTAGCTGACTTGGCGCTCACGACCTCGGTGCGGGATGGTATGAACACCACGTCGCTCGAGTTTGTCGTTTGCCAGAAAAAGAAGAAATCGCCGCTCATTTTGTCGGAATTTACCGGCACGGCCTCCGTGCTTCAGGACGCGGTTTTGGTAAATCCTTGGGATTCTGTTGGTGTTGCGAGAACAATCAGCGAGTGCCTTTCGATGAGTGAGTCAGAGAAGGCGAAGCTTGAGGACACTTTATACAAGAAAGTGGCGTCAAACTCGATACAATCATGGACGTCGACATTCCTTGAACACTTAATCGACCATTCTGCCAAAATTCACGAGACACACTTGACGCCAACATTGAACCGGCCAAGGTTGCTCAAGGCCTATGAAAAGGCAGAGCGCCGCTTGTTTCTCTTTGATTACGACGGCACTTTGACGCCTATCGTTAAAGACCCTGCTGCCGCAATTCCTTCGCATAAACTCTTGCAAATCGTTGACAAGTTGACACAAGACCCAAAGAATCAGTTCTGGATCATTTCGGGCCGAGACCAAGCATTCTTGGAGAAGTGGTGGGGCGCAAAGAACGTTGGGCTTTCAGCCGAACATGGTTGTTTCATGAGAGACGTTGGAGAGCTGAAGTGGTATAATTTGGCAGAGACTATGGACATGTCGTGGCAGACTAAGGTTGAAGAGGTGTTCAATCGATTTACGGAAGAAACCCCGGGCTCGAATGTTGAAAAGAAAAAGGTTGCTTTGACATGGCACTACAGGAGATCGGATCCGGAGTTGGGCCAGTTTCAAGCAGAAAAATGCTTGCAAGAACTTAAGGCATCCATCGGCAAAGACTACGATGTCGAGATCATGTCGGGTAAAGCCAATATCGAGGTGCGGCCACGATTCGTTAATAAAGGTGAGATCGTCAAGAGGTTGGTTCTCTGTCCTCACGGCGCGAAGCAAGAACCACAGGTGATCAAGCTCGACCAGAACGCCACTCCCGCTAACGAGCTTCCTGACTTTATGCTATGCCTAGGTGATGATGTCACGGACGAGGACATGTTTGGGTCCTTGAAAGAGATCGAGGCCCAGTGGCACTTGAAGGAGTTGCCAAAGAATAAAGCAGGCTCATATGGTGTTTACCCCGTGCTTGTTGGGCCCGCAGCGAAGAAGACTGCAGCCACCGCACATTTGAATAACCCGCTGCAGGTCATCGAGACATTGGGTCTTTTGTCGGGTCACGTGTCGCTTTTCGAAAGTGCCGGCTCGGTAGACTTGGATGACCGTGGGCATATCACCAACAGTGAGTCCAGCGAGCGCTCGAAGCTTCGTGCGGCAGAGATGAAACGCGGTAGCAGTTCGCGTGGTAGCTCGCGAGGCTCCACAAAGTAGACTAAATAGAAGAAGTGTGCCTCGCAAACCCGATCAGACCATGCATGATTATATATTTGACCTTGCTTTTTGCTGTTTTTGCTGTTTTTGCACCAGTTAGCCTTACCTCGTTGTCGCCGCTTCTTATCTCCGGGCCGTGTTTTCTTATCTCCGGGGAGCCTTGGCGCAATGCCGCCACTTTTAGGCGTGGCCGCGTTTAAGGCGAGTTGCTCAAAACGCGGCATCTCGATTTCTCGGCTCGGGCCAGACATGTACGAGCACTATTTAGTGGCATGCATCAGCACACGAATTGCCGAACCCCATCATGACTTTTGTTGGGTTTTGGAAATGGGGCTTCCGCTCCACTTTAAAGGTGCACACTTCCAGTGCAGAAAAGTCGCCCCAGATAGGCAACTGCACTACGTTCGCTGATTTTGTTCGCAACAAGCTTCCTATTCTAGACGCCTCAAAGAAATTGTGGTTGAACCCGCTTTTGTTCAATGGCGCACTCCAGACATTATACTATGGAATGCACAATTCCGAAACGGAGTTCCAGGTATATTATGGGAGAGAACTTTTCAAATACGACGATGAAGGCGTATGCTCTTTAGATTGGGTCATTGACCGGCCCGAATCAGAACAGGACTTCAAACGGCTCTACAAAGAAACACTTCCAGAGACTTCCCCAAGGCTTCACCCAAGAACTAGATTCTTTACTTCCTCTGAATTGGCTGAAAAGGTAAAGAAAGATCAAACTGAGAACACGAAGCCACTTTGCGTGGTGTTTCATGGTTTGGCTGGTGGCTCCCACGAACCGTTAATACGAAATTTGGCTCAGGATTTGAAACAGCTACCTGATAGTCAATGGGATATGGTTGTGGTGAATTCAAGAGGATGTTGTAGAACCAAGATTACTACAGGAAAACTTTTCAATGGACTTTCGTACGATGACGTCAGAGAGGTGCTCGTTGACTTGAAGAAACGGTTCCCTAATCGGCCATTGTACACGGTCGGGTTCTCCTTTGGCGCGGTGCTTGTTGCCAATTACCTTGCGTTTGCCGGTGAATCTGCCAAGGAATTGGTCACGGCGGCCGTCCTAATTGGGTGTCCTTGGGATATGGTTGATAGTGCAAATCACGTGAGCAGTTCGTTGACCGGCAAATTCATGCTCAACCCTAGTTTGACTACTTTTTTGAATAAGCTTGTCAAAAGCAATTCCAAGGAGTTGAAAATTCACCTACCCGAGATATTCAACGACGAGTCTATCAGGAAGGCTCTGTTGGCTAAGAAAACGAACGAATGGGATGACATATTCACATGCAAGACAGCCGGCTTTGAGAATTCGTGGGAGTATTATAGAGAAGCTTCGCCACTCAAGAGAATCGACCAGATACGCGTTCCCACGTTATCTTTGAACGCTACCGATGACCCCACCGTTTCTACGGACATACACTTCGATAAGTTGGTTCAGGAAAACCCCAACCTCGCCATGGTTGAGACTGATCTCGGTGGCCATCTTGGATGGGTGAAACCATCGGGTGAGTTCTGGTGCGTTGAAGTTGTGTGCCAGTTTATCGAGCAAGTCAACTCCGTCGCGAAGTGAATTCCAATCGGTGGATTAGATTATAGACAATAGACATATAATAGAACCTGAAACGGACCGTACTTGCTGCCTTTGGTGAAAATCCTCAAATAAGACGGCGCCATGGCTGATCACACGATGTCGCAAATTTTACGAACAATAGACACTAACAGTGTTTGGTAAAGTAGCTCAGAGGATTCCACTGCCCCTCTTACTTCCAAGATTTGCAACGCAGAATCTCCCACGGACTTCTTCAAGTCAATAAGCATGAACCCCAAGAGCTTCCTTGTCTTTTCATGTTGACCTTGAAACACTTAGGCTCTTCCTTGGGTTCTGGCTTCCCCAAGGGGAAGTTTCCCCTCAAAGATTCAAATTTTCTTTCGAAATACCGACCAAATTCTGGGTAGTGAACGCAAACGTACTCAACAAAAGACGCTGATTTTCGAAACTGTCTTCAAACGCAGCAACATGGGCCTGTGCCACATCTCGGACATCAACAAATGGTGTTTCAAACTTTGGAAGCTCAGATCCTGGCGTCAACAGAAGAAGCTTGTTGGCTGTTTCCGCAGTGAAATTGATTTCTGCTCTAGCTTTCGAGTCATACGCTTGCGGGCCCTGAGCAAAGACTGAATTGATCACATTCAAGATAAACTTCGGTTTTTCTTGCTCCACAAATCCCCATGCGGCATTTTCTGCAAACGTCTTGAGCGCCAAATATCCAAAGAATGCGCTGGCTTTCGAATCCTCCCATGTGATAGAGTTCCATGAATCCTCAGAAACGTTGTGGGTAGGACCTTGCAACCTGGAGTAATCCAATTGCGCCGCCACCAGGGATGTCACAGCCACATGCTTTATTTGAGGCCCGTAATGTTTGATCGCTTTGTACACGTTTTTTTCCTTTCACTGCTGGCTTGAGCAATTCATCTTTAACATCTTCGGTGGCAAGATTGCCTGGGGACGCCGTGTGAAGGAACACCGTGACTTCTGGGTGCTTTCTTAATGCATAATCAAAAGCACCTTCGGACTCTAAACTGGGCACGACCTCATATGTGAAAGCGTCTTTGGCGTCGAACGTGTTCCTGGGTGTTTGCCCTTCTCGGAAGACAGAACAGATCCGACAACTTTATACCCTTTTGAGAGAAGAAGCTTTATAATGCTGGGCAATGAAGCCGTGAGCCCCAGAAACAAAAACTGAAGTAGACGTGTCTTCAACGAGACTTGCGTAATTGAGAAAATCTCAGAACTCTCTTTCAGAACGTACGTGAACCGTTTCTATAGAGGAACAGGCTACAAGACTTGATTTCGATGACAAACGAAGTATCTCCAGTGACTTCTGCTGCATGAGCTTCTACGAAAGGACCGAAAGTGTACTGATTCCCGTGCTCCGCGTGGCTTCCGGTTCCGAGACTGCTTGGGTCCGAAATACATTTGCGGTATGCTGGAACAATTTCTGGAGCATTACTGATCTTTCATTGCTCCCACGCACGCAAAATTGCTTGCTTATCAGCCGGACGCAAACTTCCGATCCCCTGGATCGGGTTTTTCGCAAATCAGCGTTCAAGCTGGTAACACAGATCGTGAATACAAATTTTGCCTGCAATTTGCCAAATTACAAATCCGTGCGCATGAGCTTACTTTTCACTGGCCCCGTTGGGGTTTTTACCTCTTCAGTGGGCATGTGATTTGGCTTCAATATCATTATTGATTTGATTTGTCGCATGATTTGGGTTATCGGCTTTCATTGAATACCGGAGATACGCATCTGTGGCACGGATTGCTATATCATGGGTACCCAAAGTGCTTGCGCTGATTCAGCAAACGTCTCTCGTATTAATGTATGTATTGAAAACCCTTTGAGTATTCTAGACAGACAAATGTAATTAGCTCATACCACACAGTTATCTAGCGTTTCTAGAAGGCATCAAAAGATATAACTGAAGGTGATGTAGTCCCAAGCTTCTCGGACTGCTTTCTCAACGGTACGTTGTCCTTTGAAAAATTGTTTGTACCTAAAATGTGTCATAACTCTTGAAAGGCGATGGGATCCCATCATCTAAAGGAAAATTCCGATTGTGTTTAAAACCCGGCGTTGGCACTTTAAATGGAGAGTCAGACTCAATACCACAAGCGACCTTTGCAGCCAGATTCTCACAAGACTACGACTCTCATCCATCGAAATTTAGTGATGAATTTAAAGAAAAGATCTATCTGTCTATTGGCAATGACCAATATAGCAGAGACATTGACAGCTTGTTTCTCGTCCAAAAAAGTGATCGTCAGGAAAGTGGATTTTGTGAAATCGACAGTTTGCTAATCACGTTACAAAGGCTTTTGAAAAGGGAGATGCTCTCATTCAAAGTTCGTGCTCATATCAAGCACAATCTGTCGCACTCAACCCAAACAATGCATGAGAAGATGACGCTGGTTTTCGATTAAGAAAAACCGAAGCCAAGTACCTCGTGCCTTTTGCAGTCCTGGTGATATGGAGATGATCGGGTTGTTCAAGCAGTTCATCGGAAACTTTCCAGAACTCTTCTCTTCGCGTGAACGAGAAAACACCAAAAATAAACAAAAAACAAAACAATTCTTCGCTCGAATCGCTTGCCCACATGAATGTCGACAGTGATATACGAAGGCAATAGCCGAATGCTAGTCCGATTCTATGTATTGTTCTCGGTTCATTTGATTCTCCAATTCCTTTTTTGAGAGCTTCTAATCAAAAATCATTGTCTATACCTTGATTCGAAAGATTTAGTGGGGGATGTACTCATTTCTCTTGCTTCAAGTTTCCGATGCATGCTGCAACCACGCTTACAAATGCGGCGACTTGTGTGCAGTACAGTGAGAAGAAAACCACAATGTGGTGCGTACACGAGCTACATCTGTCAATTTTAACAATACAGAGAAGATTAGCATTGTCCTTGCATAAAGATGACACGCTATACGAGCGCTGTACCGAGTGAGGACTGCTCGCTCGCGTAAGCCACAATGTCTCATCTTACTAAAGGCATTGTGCAGTCCGCAGCAATTTGTAATCTCGTAGCAATATATAACGAATTGGTCCCAGTAGAGTATTGCATTTATTATCATCACAGAAGCGTGTATTCACTCAAATATCGCAATAGAATCAATTACATATCAAACGAAACAAAAACAAATCATGTCCAAGCCATCAGTTGCAGTGTTTGGCCTTAACGGCGCTTTGGGAGAATCAACTCTCGCAGCATTTCTGAGCTCTGCCTTCAGTGACAAATTCCAGCTTCCAGTTTTGGCAATCACCAGGGACGCTACGACGAAGACCTCTACGAACGTGGTGGAATACGTGCAGGGCGATATTCAGAATGGAAAGGACTCGTTGGTTCAAAGATTGGCAAACACCGATGTGGTGATTTCTTTGCTTGGAGCCACCCCAGATGTGCTTGCGCACATTGAGAAAATCGTTGAAGAAGTGAAGCCTCAAGTTTACATTCCCTCTCAATTTGGAACCGACATTGCTGCTTCCAGCAAGACATTTCCTGGGTTTCTTGGGTTCAAGAGTGCCCATTCGGAAAAGGTTCGCTCTTTTGGCATCAAGGTGGTTGATATCTACACATCATTCTTTGTTGGCGGTATTTGGTTGTATCATGTGATCGGCCACATTGGCGCAGACCCAGAGTCGAAGACCGTCACTTACCTCGGATCTCCCGATACCAAACTTTCCTACACTACACTTGAGGATATCGGCAGAGTGGTAGTTTCGGTCGCATCGACTGCTTTTGGCAAGAGAAACTTCCCCGATGTTTTGAGGGTTCAATCTGGATTCGTGAGTCCGGCCGAGGTGGTAAAGAGATACGAGGAAACAAACAATACTACACTCAATGTAAAGACAATTGTGCCCAAGGAAAAGGTTTTGAAAGAGGCGAAAAAAGTCTGGGCACAGGGGTTTGACGGTAACAAATTCTTATACTACTTGAATGTGCTCGTGTCGCAAGGTGAGGGTGAGGGTGTGAACTTCACGGAGAATGACGACGAGTTAGTCAACCCTGGCGAGTCGTTGTGGAAATGTTTGTACGTTGTTCAGTTTTTAATTGATGTTCCTTTGATATACCTCGGGGTTTTGGCCTACTGTCGCTCTCGTGTAGGAAGAAAACTAAAAAGGCGCAGTTCTCTGGGGGCACGTGGTTGACTGTTCAGAGCACTTTTCGAGAGGGTGTCTTAGCATCTAAGGGAGCCACGGGTGTTTTAGTGTAACCGCGTGAACTCTGGTACTGTTGCACACTCTTTCTGAACGAATATATGTCGGATGCTTGGAATATGATCAGGCATGTCCACCAAGGTTTGATTTCATGCGCTCAATTCGCAATTTCGAAGACTAATTTGCAACCATACACAAGCCGGGCTCTGTTTCAAAGGTACTGAAGATCAATCAACGCGACAAACTTTTTGGTGAAAATGGCAGCGAAAAACCAATAGGCTGGCCATGTTGACGAACAAGGCCTTGGGCGTTGAGCAACCTGTGTGCATACTGTGTATAGGTAATATGCTCAACCTGTGCTGGCCGCCCGAGATCCTTTTCTTTGTTCAACTGACAAATGTCAACAAGGATTGATGGGTAAGTCCTAATCAGGTTGGCTGAGACACCTCAGCCGTTGCCCGGCCTCACCACACAATGGGGTGAGTGAAACTCAGGAGTGGGGTATCGGTTCACAGTAGATCTCATGTGGGGTAAGTCGTTCTTTATTCAGTCTATAAAGATACGATGTACCGCTCATTGAGATAAGTTTGGTTTAGTCCTTACAAGACACTTTTATACCAATATTACAATGACCAGATCTACAGCAACACCAACCACCACCTCGGCTACTCCTACTGAAACCTTCAGTGACTTGATGAGTAAGTTCCTGATCATCTCTCCACTGAGCGACTTGACATGGAAACAGAAGGAGACTCCTGCAGAGTACTCGTTCGATGCGACTCTGTTCGTATCTCAACACAATCGATTCATGTTAGCTTTCCACGGCAGATAATGTTACGCACTCCCACTCACATCCAAAATCCACTCGCACTATAACACAAAGGTGCTGAAACGCTTTTATTGAAAACTGGTGTTCCTGAACAAACGTTGTTTTTCCGAGCCTCAAACTTGCGAAATTTGTCCAAATAACTATTTCGGTGTTCCCGTAGGACTGCATGTGTAGCATTCCACGTGCTTGCGAGTGCATATGCTCACACCGTGCCTGTCAATAACGCAGACTTCCCAACAACCACCTAACCAGATCGTGCATTTCTTGAAATATACCAATCATATCCATCGATCTGATAAATAAAAAACAAAAAAAAACTACGATCGAACCAAAAACACGCGCTTTTATCAATTATCTGGATATGCTACAACGTCACATTATCACCGAGCCCTGTGCGGCTCTCGGCTGAAAATCGCGAAATAGCAACGGAAGGCCTGGCCAGCGAGATCTGGAGGCATTGATGAAGTCCAAGGCTGAAAAGTCGAGCCACTTTCACACACATACCATAAAATTAAATTTCACGCGCCTTTTCTGGATGAGTGTAGCCTGCTAAACCAAATTATCTTTATGAACAGTTCGCGTAGCTCATCTAAGGCATATTACACAACATTCATTCATACACCGCAGATTAGATCTCAGAATAGAGCACAATAGAAACCATGCACGGCCGGAAGTTTTCACACAACAAGGACCCAAAAGACTTGACGCTCTTTGATATCCGCCTCAAAACGCACGGATTGAAGAACACCGTGTTGGTCAAGGGAAACGAGGCCGAGGTGCAAAATATACCTTTGGAAGGCCATGTGAAGCTTCTGACAAAGCTGGATTTGCATGTGAAGAGAATAAGGCTTGTTTTGACCGGCGAGCAGACGGTGGACTACTACAGTAAATCGCTGGATGGTCTGTCTGGTGGCCTGGTGTCCGAACGAAACTGTGTGATGCGTGTCGTGTGGCCCAATCTCCTTTGTTCATCAGAGGGCGAGCTACACTATGGTGATTATTCAGATCTGGCAATCAAGTATTACAGAGCTGACCATTTGGCACGAAAATCTGGCGATAACTCATCAAGCGATCTCGCCAGCTTGGGGACCCAAAACTCGGGTAGCCCGGCACCCGAGGGCTCCAAACGACCCGCGTTCCATAAGACCAAGTCGCAGCCGGTTTTGTTCAAGAACCAAGAGCTGTCGCTCATCACGATTCCGCGTGCTGGTATCGACGGCACGCCCTGCCCAACATATGCCGGAACCAAGGGCGAACATCACTCGTTTTTGCTCCCGAACGGGAACTATTCCATGCCGTTTACATTCCATCTTCCCGCCAACACGCCTGAATCGGTGGAGAGTCTTTCCATAGGCAAGATCCGGTATAAACTCGAGTGTCATATTGAGCGTGGCCGATTTGAGCGCACCTTCAAGAAAGCCCGCCATTTCCGAATCATTCGCACACTTCACAGCAGGAATGTGAATCTCTACGATTCGATCGATTTCACAAATACGTGGCCCGGAAAAATCGACTTCAACGTGCTGATCCCACGAAAGGGTATTGCTTTGGGAACCTCGGTGCCGATCAAACTCGTGATCGTTCCATTGGGGAAGGGGCTCTCGTTCAAATCTATGTTTGCTGAAATTGTTCAACACTCATATGTGTCTGGACTTTGGGGCCGATCGCCTGGATTCGAGCACGTGATCGGGAAACTGAAGGTCGTGTGTCCGCATCCGGCCATAAGCGATGACCACTGGGTCGTTCAAGGCAATTATCAGCTTCCGAATTCACTCACTGATGTCACTCAAACATGTAGCTTGAAAAGCGAACTCATTTCCGTACGCCACAGGATCCGTGTGGGCATTCATATCAGAAACGCCGATGGTCACGTGTCGGAGCTCCGGGCAAACTTGCCCGTAGTGATTTATTTGAGCCCAACGCACGGCCGTGTTTACGCAAAGCATCTAGAGATTGATAGTAATGGGCTCTTCACGGGAAACCCGGACCCCAATAGGGAGGATTTGGTGTTCCCAGCAAGAGAACAGGTAAGGTCGCCTAGTGTGGGAGTTGAAAATGAGATTGAAGCCGAAAATGAGCAATCTGAAGAAGACGAGGATTTTGCCCCGCCAGTGTACACGCATCATACGAAAGATATGTTGTACGACTACACGAGCCCACAATCACCAATGGAACAGCTCCGCGCCAGCACCGGAGGGCTCAGTCCCATGGACAGTTACTTTGATTTGCCGGTGAACAGGTCACGTGCCACTTCCCCGATGCCGGATCTTTCGACACTTCTGAAGATTCCCAACTACGAAGAGGCGCTCGAAAACGATTCGGACGAAGACGGCGAGGAGCCAGCACCACAGTATCTGGGAGATTCCGACATGGGCTCAAAGCCGCCGACGCCTGTGGAGAGGACAGCGATTCCACGCCCTCTGATGAAGGAGAGAAGCTCCAGTATGTCAAACTTGTTGTTGAAGGAAAAACAGTCGCACGCAAGAAAAATGCACTTATTTTCGCGCAAGGAGAAGAAGTAAGGTGATAGCGGAGTGAATCTTAGTGTTCCCGAACAAACTTTTGTTTCTGTTATCAAGCACCTTTGAAAATGAGCGATTTTCCATACACGTTTTGCAGAAGTTCCCAAATGCAGCGTTTTGAACGTCGGGTCAGGGGCATCAAATGGTCAAGTCTGCTCAATCCTATTAATCTAGTTGAAGTCACGGTAACGAGTGATAATTTTTAATTTAAGAATTTTTTTTCTTTTTTTCATCGACTGAACAGAACACTCGATCAATAATAGAAAGCCAGCCTCTAGGGCGATGACAACCTAATTAATTCTCATACGCAGCCGCGCCGCTAGGCATGGTAGCGAAGCTGGCTAGGGTTTTATATATATTCATGTATAGTTTTTTGGAAAGCTAGGTAAGCAATCTTGGCTCCCAGTCCCTAATCAGATGTATCAAGCAAAAAAAGAAAAAACATATTCTTCCCTTTTCGGAGGGATGTCACCCCGAGAGAGCCATTGTTGTGTGTGGCTGGAATGGTTCCAACATAAGCTTACGACGCATTTGCACCGAATCACCGAGTACAACGTGTCAACGAAAATCAGGGAGCGAGACAATTTGAGCCGTGGTGGATTGTTTGTTCACTGGCTCGATATCTGAGGAACTCTCAAACTTGCTCGCGCTTCTTTCCCAAAAAGGATACCTCGAACATTGGACGTAGGCCATACCAGACCAATTTGCCAAATTACATCATTATTTCAACCCCGAAAGAAGGGCCATTTCTTCCTGCGGCTAGAGTCAAGTCGTTTTGTTTGCACAGCACGAGTCAAAAGCCGAAAGTCAAAAGCCAAAATCAAAAGCCAAAGGCCATAATTCACATTCACCATATCATAAATGCGACAGATTACAGTGTCGCATCGTGAGTCGATTATGGCAAGTATAAGCGGGCTCATGATTTATGTGCAAGAAAGCTTATCTTTACAGGTGTCGAGCGGCGTTTTCTCATGAATTGCGCTTATCTCAATGCGAGCCTTGCTGACTGGACTGAGCATCAACCGGATTCTCTTATCTCGTCGTAAAGACGAATCCATTTCGAAATTAGCATACATGCACACTGACATGGAGTCGACGTCATGTCAAGTCGCGGGATGATTCTGGAAGCACCTGAATATGATGATTCGCAAGCGAATTGAAATCCATGAAGAGTCTTTTATTAATCATGAAGCAGAAATATTGACCAATGTCAACTGGAGATCAAATTCCTGTCCATTTTCCGCTTTCCTGAACTCATATCAGCCGTCTCACTGCATGCAGGACCGCCTCAAATTCAGACAGGGTTGCGTCTTATCTCCATCATGCACGTCGTGCGTAATCTTGATAATGGCGAAAAAGGTTAATTTATCGGGCTACATGGCAGTAGGCCTTGAAGAGCCCAGTTTCGATCTTTTTTCCCATTTCTATATAAAACACAAATCCCAAGCAGTGCCACGAGCTTTCTGGGCCAAGCTGCAGTCAATATCGTCTAAGTAGACATTGACATCAGAGACAAGAGTGATATGCCGGAAAAGGAACTCAATTACATCACTTCGGTGGAGCCGGTCTCCGTCGACGAAAAAGGCGGAGTCACGGTCGACGTTTTCGAAGCACATGATAAAGGTGAGCCCATGACAAGATGGGAGAGTTTTGTTGATGGTTTTAGGAAAGTCGACATGGACGCATTGGGTATTGACCCTAACTTATCTGACGTGGAGAAGGCTGCAATTGTTACTGCCAACACGCCATTATCCCGCTCGTTGAAGGGCAGACATTTGCAAATGATTGCCATTGGCGGGTCGATTGGTACCGGGTTGTTCATTGGTTCGGGCAAAGTGTTGAAACATGGTGGTCCGGCGTCGGTCCTTATCGCCTATATCTTGATAGGGTCAATGATCTACTCCACCGTGCATGCTTTGGGCGAGTTGGCCATCACGTTTCCTGTTTCCGGTGCGTTCTCAACCTACAACACCAGACTCATTGACGCCTCGTTGGGGTTTGCCATGGCCTGGAACTACGCCATGGGCTGGCTTGTTGTATTACCCTTAGAATTAGTGGCTGCGGCAATCACTGTGCGCTACTGGGATACAACCACAAACCCGGCTGCATACGTGGCAATTTTCTACGTTCTCATTTTGGCGATAAACTTTTTTGGTGTGAAAGGATACGGCGAGGCCGAATTCTTCTTTTCCGCAGTGAAAGTTTTGGCAGTGTGCGGCTTCATCATTTTGGGTATCGTCTTAGTGTGTGGAGGGGGTCCGAAAGGCGGCTACATCGGCGCCAAGTACTGGTACGATCCGGGCGCGTTCCGTAACGGTTTCAAGGGGCTTTGTTCTGTCTTTGTGACGGCCGCGTTTGCTTTCGGCGGTACTGAATTGGTTGGCTTGGCCGCAGCAGAGGCAGCTAACCCTAGAAAGAGTATGCCCAAAGCCATCAAGCAAGTGTTTTGGAGAATCACGCTCTTCTATATCATTTCGTTGATCTTGGTTGGTATGCTTGTTCCTTACAATAGTCCTGAGCTCCAGGCCTCGGACGGGACTGCACGTTACTCTCCATTCGTCATTGCCATCAAAAACGCCGGCATTTCTGGTTTGCCTTCAGTGATGAACGTGGTCATTATGATCTCCGTGTTGTCTGTGGGTAACTCTTCTGTTTTCGGCTGTTCGAGAACGCTCGTTGCCTTAGCCAACGCCGGCCAGGCCCCCCAGATGCTAGGATACATCGACAAGAGAGGCAGGCCATTGGTGGCTATTGTTTTGCAGATGACATTCGGGCTTATCTGCTTTTCGTCCGCTTCGGGAAAACAGGGTGTCATTTTTGACTGGTTATTGGCCCTTTCAGGACTATCCTCTATGTTTTCATGGGGATCCATTTGCATGTGTCACATCCGTTTCAGACGTGCTTTATCTGTGAAGGGCAGAGGCACAGATGAGCTCGCATTCACCTCGCAAGCAGGTCTTATTGGGTCGTGGTATGGTGTCATTTTAAACTCTTTGGTCGTGATTGCACAGTTCTGGATCGCCTTGTTCCCAATAGGTGGCTCGCCTAATGCGTACGACTTTTTTGAAACGTACTTGTCCGTCTTCGTGATTTTGGCGTTTTGGCTCGGCCACAAGATTTGGAAACGCAATTGGAAGATTTTCATTAGAGCCAGAGACCTTGATGTAGATACTGGCAGAAGAGAGTTGGACTTGGACCTTTTGAAACAGGAGCTTGCCGAAGAAAGAGCCGTGTTGGCGTCCAAGCCTCTTTACTATAGATTCTACAGAACACTTTGCTAAGTTTAGCTTGACAATTAATTTATATAAAAACGTGTAATAAAAACTCGCCTTAAATGGTCAAATTATATGTGTCGCGGCCATTAATTTGTATCTCGATTTCACTTCAGATGAGCGTATAGAGGTCTCCATCGATGTTTTTCTTCCCGAGGCCTATCATACAATATGTGAAAACAATTCATGCATACTGTTTTACTTCAAACAACAATTATAGAGCGATCCAGCTAGACACTTTTCTCTTAGTAAGTGCTGTACTTATCGTTTTTGCTGCAAGCCGCAATGCACATATCCTTCTTCATCTGCGGGCGGACCGTAATATTCTTTCTTCGGGATATCCAGTGAACGGCTTGGCTTTATCAGGCTAGAAGTCACGACAGGTTCAATCAATTCATGTGTTCGAGAAGGTTCTGCGTTGGCGTATGCAAAAGCAAGAACACTTGCCAATATATACCCGGCCTGTTTCATTTTGACTAGTGAAATTGAAAAGTTTCATCATACAATAATCCTGTCGGTTCCAGGCTATTTAAATGATACAGAGTTTCCTGCAGGCCTAATTCTTTGCCGTTTCAGTGAGCTTGCCTGTGCATCAATTTCATCAATACGTAGCGCATCGATTTTCCGTCGGCTCGGCGCCAGTTTGCCCGGCATGTAACTTCGGGCAATCCTATATTTTCCGGGTTTGCAAGAACCGAAATTAAAGAAACCGTGCTTGATCACAGTCGTGGCAACGTGAAGGTTTGCGACACCATATGGAGACATCTACTAAACTAATGACTGAAGATATAGAGATATAGACGCATGAAATCGAAGCGGCTCTACAATTCGTATGTGTGGTATTTCCACACAACAGGCCTTTAAAGGGTCTCTAGGACACAAAGTATTTTGTATTCACGTAAATTTACGATGTCAGTAATCGCAAGAGCTGTGATTTTTCACGATTTCGAGACTGTCACGCAGACCCTTACTACCGACTGTGGTTTTGACGTGCAAGATTTGGATTTTTTCGATCCAGCAAAAAGCGTTCAATGCATCTTAACGCCATGTTGGCGCCGGTCAACGCATCATCGGAAAACTCAAGAAAATTAAGCTGGTTTGTGAAGACCGTCAAAAAAGTGTACACTTTGAGACGGCACGAATCACCGGATGGGCTTGCATTGCTGACCCTTCTGTCGCCGGAGTAAGCGGCAGGTAGAGGAAGTACAGCCTTTAGGGCGATGACAACCCAATCAATTCTCATACGCAGCCACGCCCCGAGGCATGGTAGCGAAGCTGGCTAGGGTTTTATATATATTCATATATAGTTTTTGGAGAGCTGTTATGTTCACGGTATCCTTATATTGTTATCTAGTACGTGTATTCAGTAATGTCAAAACTAAAGAGC